>JASUUG010001041.1:0-203362 GCA_030449905.1 Luvunga scandens | reverse complement strand
CGCATATGTTGCATTTGTCAAGCTTCTCATATTCACGCTAAATAACATATAATTATTCCAAGCGTCCCTGTGTTTTATAGCTAAATTCCGGGTTATAGTTATCTTTTAAGCCTCATAACATGAATCTGAAGTTTAAGCTTCTTAGAAAATGCTTCCCTTTGTAATTTTAATAACATTGTCATCAATTGTTTGTCCATCCGCTTTAATACTTTTATATATAGAAGTTGAACCATGGATGACAATAATGTGAAATTCATAGCTTGGATATAAAAGAGATTACTGCCGGCTTGAGTAATTTAAAAGATGCTTTAGTTTTATCATTTTGAACTCCTTATTATGTTCATTCTCCAATGAAGGATTATTAGGTAAACAAAAGCCTAAATTTGGAAAACACATTGTATCATGTATTAGCCTAACCATATCATCATCAATACTTGAATCATAGCTAACTTCCATTTTTTGGTTATGTTCCACGAGATGTACTAGTTCACCATGCATTTTCCATTTTTTATACTTTGACGAAAAGCCATGTTTTATAATATGCTCTTTTGCTACCTCTTTCGCAACAAAAAACCGATTACCACATTTTTACATGAATGATAAATCCTAGTATCACAACAACATTCTTTAAATGCAAATCTAAGAATGTGTTAACCCCATCGATAAATGGTTTGGCTGCCTTATCTAGCAAATCAATCCAACTCTTGTCTAGTTTTACCGACCTTCAATGCACAAAGAAAATAAGTCAATTTACATTAATTCTTCACATATATTAACTCAAGATATTTTTTCTCCTTTTTCTTCAATGCATAACATTTTTTCTTTATATATAATCTTCAATTTAGTCAATCCAATATATCCATTCAAAAATTGGTGAGCAAATAGAATCAACTACCAACATCACACTAGATAGGCAACAACTCAATAAAACAATTCATCCAATTTAAATTTTTAGTGGGCAAGTAGAATTAGTCATAGGAAAAGCTACTTTCAAATATATAGTCACATAAAGCTACTCAAATAGAATTCAACAACCAAAAATTCACTTTAAATAAACTACATCTCAACAATCAATTGTAGACAAATGAGAATAATTCATAGAAATTGTGTAAACATAAAATTTACACCAAATAAGCTAACAATCATCCATGAAAATAGTTAGATCTAATGTAAATCATCATCAATGCATGAACTCAAACAAAGCAAAGAATTAGAAAGAAAAAGAAAATAATTGATTTGGCTTGGGTCTTTTACAATTCTAACAATAAGCTTTTTCATTTTCAAAATAAAAATTAAATCTAGAAAAAGAAGGAGAAATAAATTTGAATTGAATAAACTTACAAAAAATGCTAGAACCAAAGAAAGCACAAGCCACAAAAAGCACGCTCTATCCTCGTAACAAGACTTTTTTTTTTTTTTTTAATAAGCTTTTTGATTTTTTATTTGTTATGAGAAATGAGGTAAAATGAATTTTCGAAATCAATTTGGGCTGAGTTTTTGTTTAACCTAACAAAGTTATAAATGAGCTCATTGCCGTATTTTGTAAAGTGACAATCAGCGATGGCTTATTTTGCAATCGCAAGAGTCATCGCGAAAGACAATTTCTTTTTGAGTGAGGTAGGGTTAAAGGGGCCCTTACATTTAATATAACCGCAATAAAAGCAAATATATAAGGAGAGTGAAATAAAATCAAAACCTCCTAAAATAAATGTAAATACAAAAGAATATAAAGAGAAGAATAAAATCATCAAAAGGAAAAAGAAAGCCATCAATACTAGCATCTAACATGAGAAACAGCCTGTGCATCCAAATGAATAATACCAGATAAGCTTGGAGGAAGATCCTAAGTACACAAGCAACGCTGACTAACCCGATGAGTGCAGGCCTGTTTGGCCAAAAAATCAATAGCAAAAGTAGCTGTACGAAGCACATGCCTAACCAAAATAGGAGAGGAAGATGTCAAAGTGCACACCTGACACAACAAATATAATCTCAACGAATGGGATCGTTTGAATGAATCCAAGAAAAGACCATGGTCGAGTCTAATTCTATCTCAAGCACAGAGTAACCAAAATAAGCAACATCTCCTAATAAACAACTATGAGCTCAGCATAAAGAATCAGCTGATGGCAAAGAAAAGATACAAAAACAGCAAAAACACCTCGATGATCTCAGAGAATACCACCCAAAGAAGCCATACTAAGATTACCCTTAGAGCAATAATCCACAGTGAGCTTTGCAATCCCAAGAGGCAACCTCATCTAAGAAACTAATTGAATCAGCCTCCTAGGTGAAGATATAACTTGCAAACCCTTTGTAATCCGAGAACCCAAAACTCCCCTCAATTAGGAAGGCTTAAAGCCAAAAGCAGAACTAGCAAGCCTGAGATTGTGATATGACCTAATAGACAACCGTATCAATAGAGAAAGACTTTGAATCAAATCTGAAAGTATTACAATCCTTCCAAACTTGCAATAAAATAAAGCAAGGCAAAAGGACCTGAAGATGACTCTAAGAAAAGACACATCGTCATTAATGAAGAAGTAAAGTATAGGGGGGGTCAAAAAAATAACATCTCTTATAACCAAAATCCTAAAAATGAACCCAAGCCTAGTGAACCTATAGGCAATCAATAAATAGGTGTCGAGAAGTTTGAGTGGCCCGACCACAAACACACCTAGAGACCATGTAAAAATCCCTCGAGCACATCATCAATAGCTAAAAGCCCATTCAACAATCACCAGAGAGACTTTATCCCTCGATCTATAACAATGCACAAACTCCTAAGCCATTCGCAAGTGAAAAATGCCATCTGAGGCAAGATCCCATCGAATCAAATTTAACTCCTCACTAGAAATAAGAATCAATAAGAACCAATAAAATCTACTCAACAATGGAAAATGGTAACACAACTTGGAGCTTACCCCTATCTCAGACTATACCTTGCCAATAAAAGGAAACCAGCACTATAAAAGCTGCTATAGGATTATAAATGACCAAAGGACAAGAGTTAACTAACAATTATACCAAAAACTACATTCTCCACAACTAATCAATCAATGCACATGAGGCTCAGCAACACACCGAATCGAGTACGGCATCTCTGAGAGGAGACAGGATATCTAAACTAAATCAGACTCGGATATGTAGCTCTACAATACTTAGACTTTATATAAGAAGCCCATAACGAACTCTGTTCCCAAAAATGCTGCCAAAGCTTAAGCATAAAAGGCTTAGCCATATCATCAAAAGACTGAATACCTAGGCCACCCTCCTTAACAGGATAACAAACCGCCAGCCATCTACACCAATGAATCTATCACCTCATCATATAATCACCTTATAAAAATCGGGTGAAAAGTCTCTTTAAGTGTTGAACCACAACTACAAAAGGGAAAGAGCATGAAACAAATGAAGAAGCATAGAAGACAACACATGTCTAATAAACACCGAAACTTCCTACCAAAAGATAAAGAATCGATTGGCCTAACTTGAGATTTGATCCTTGACCTTCCGGCTATATCATCAAAATAAGAAATCTTTAGGCACCTCGTAAAGATTGAAAGCGCCAAGATAAATGAACAAAAGCTGATTTTGCTAGAAACCTTTAATAGAACGGACAATAACCTCGAAACTAAATAGAAGCGGACCACCGACGTGAAACTACTTTTGGTTGACTAGTCAACTACTAAACCGCCTCATAATAATGTAAATCTATAAGCCAATGAAGCTTGACTAACTCCCACTTGCAAAAATAACAACATCATCTATAAAGCTCAAATGTGAGATAGTAATAAAGCAGGAGAATAATATTGTACAGCAGTGATGTTGAGAGTACAAAAACGCCTAACCCCGAAATGAGAAACTTAGAATGATAAATGTCACTTCAACACTTGGAATAAAAATATTGAGATACAACTTTAGATGTAATGTTTTTATTTATTCAAAAACATAAAAGTCATTTTAATCATATTGAATTTAAATTAAGATTTCGATTCCATAACTACACGTATCACGCTCCTAGGCCATTCTTTATAATAACCACAAATTTGTGAGAGCGAGTGAATTTCTCGGAATGCAAATGGCAAAGAAGCCCGCCCTAATTTTTACAAGAACTAAGCGCTGATAGTTGGTCCACGTCAAATGTAGAAGATAAAACAAGTCTTTTAGCAAATGAATACTTAATTAATGAATAAAGAAACCAAAACTTTCAAGTGGGACCTTTTATTTTTTTCGATCCCCTTAAAAAGTTGAGGGCGATACCTTATCTTCGAGATTTGAACCACGGTGACTATCTAACCTTTTGTTGGCACTTTGCGCAAAGAATCGCTTATATTGTCCCCAAGCAAATTAAAGAAATAAAAACAAACCTAGCAAAACTATTTTCACCTCTCGCACGATGGATTTCAAGAATATTTTCGGTCTTTTGGTAGCACTGAGCATCGTCCACCTCAGATTTCAACCTTTTGTTGGGATCTTAGGTGTATATTAAATGGGCTCCACATTTTTTCACATTAAAACCCTTTACGTGGTTTGCCCAAGTAACTCCCAATGTACAATTGGATATAGGTCTCATTATTGGAACCACCGAAACCATCTAAACACGTAGAGAAATTGTACCCTAAGAGTACATGATCTGACTCGAGGGAAGAACTTAGTACGAAATCTTCGTTCCATAAAAAAAAGCGACAAGTGGCAACATGCCAACCATGGTCTTTGGTTTTGAGTTTGCATTTACAGAGAACATATAACACCCTGTGTCGCCGTGATACAATAATAGCTCATAGAGCAAAGGCAACAAAGTTTTTTATTGAACCAACCTGGCGACAGCTCAAGGGGTATATAAGATTCCATACTTTGAAAGCTAAAGCACCCTGGAATTTTACTTTCAAGGTAACAAGTACAACTCCAAGGAGCTCAATCATCTTCCTGCACCACAAATACCATCAATTAGATTATAAAATTAAATTGGTCTTAGGGGAAAAAAAATAAATAACTTATAAACATGTGCATGCACTTATACAGTGAGTCACCAGATCTTGTTCTTTCCTATAACATATGCACCGTAATTGATTTAATTGAGTGTGATGTTATTTTTAATTTCATCATAAATTTTTTAAAGTCGTCAGAATTGTTACAAATCGTTGTGGGTAATCGAACGCAATTATTAAATAAATTGAGCTCAAATACTTTAAATTTGTCACGATATAAAATCGAGATAATTCAGACGCAATTCAATGGCCATGTAGTCAGATTTCATTTCAGCACTCGAGTCCGGTATTAGCTTAATTTGTATTAAGTTTACCAAACAAAAAAAAAAAAAAGAGAATTATTGGTTGCTATTTAAAGAAAGAATAGAGGGAGAAGCATTTATTTTTCTTTCCTAAAATAATTGCTGGTTACTATTTAAGGAAAGAATAGAGAGAGAAGCATTTATTTTCTTTCCTAAAATAGAAAGAGAGAGAGAGAGAGAGAGAGAAAGAAGGAAAAATCATTGACTCGTTGACCGACCCGACCCGACCCGACTTGACCCATGATTCGTGGCCCAACCCAGCTGGATCTCGCTATTTTGGCCACCCCACTGATCAAACTTGGTACCGATCTGAAACTTGTGAGTGGCCAGTTGTATCCTTGCCATCTTTGTCACCAGAAACCGGCCAGAACGCCGGCGATCGAGCTAGAAAAGCCGCGTTCAAACTCGTTTCTCCCTGCTGTCATTTTCATAAGAATTAGGCTAAGCCACCACTTGGATCTTGTTCCTCAGCTTCCCCTCATCATTTTTAGACCAACCTCGTCACTTTAAATGGCCGGATTGCCACCAATTAACCACCAGAAAAGCTCACGGTTTTGGGGAGCTCAATCTGCCATCACCACCACACGTGGGAGGTCACCACCGGCACTATTGGACTCACCGAGGTCAAAACTATCAGACTTGAGCTTCCCGTCACCGTTGACTGAGTTTCGGTCACAGTTGATTGTTAGGGGCAATTCAATAATTTCACAAACTTTAGGGGTAATTTTGTAATTTTAAAATTGATGGATATTTTGGTAATTTCATATTAGGCTAGTTAGATAATTTGAGATTTTGGGGGTAATTTGTATCATTAAGGGCATTTTGACAATTTTGTATTTTTCGTGGGTAATTTTGTAAATTCAGAACTTTTGGATATTTTTGTAATCGAAATTGAGGGTAGTTTGGTAATCTGTGATTCTGAGGATAATTTGATAAATTTTAGTGTTGAGGATATTTTGGTAATTTTATAAATTCGAGAATATTTTATTGCGAATAAATGTCGTTTTCAAGTTTATTAGTTATGATTCACATTACGGATAGTAATTATGTTATTTCCTTAAATTAAGAGGATATGCAAATGAGAATCAAACCGTGAACGTTGTCGATACCGAGTTCAAACATCGTCACTGTGAATGGAATATACTAAACCTATTTTCATAGTTTATTATGATAGTAAAGCATGTTTTGAAAATTAGTTACAAATGCTTCGATTTAAATGATTTTGTAGAAATGGATTTTTACTTGCGTTTTGGTATTTATTACAAAAAATGTGTATGATTAATGATTTTAGTTACCGTGTTTTAATATACACGATAATATTTTAAAGAAAATAAAAGCATATTTAAGGCATGTTAAATGAAAAAGAAAATGAGATTGAAAATGAGATTTCGGATGAGATTATTGTTGAGTACTAGAAAGTGTGTATTTATAATGGAGAAAATCATCATTTTACACTCCAAGTCTTACTAACATCCCTATTTTTATGTCTTTAAGTCCCTTGTAATTTAGTTATGTATGTTTTATTTTAATTAAGTATTTTATGTATTTTAGGGGATATCATGGTCATTTCACAATAAACGAGAGATCAGATGGAAAAACGGACAACACTTTTGAACTCAGGACAGTCGAAAACCTTAGGAGGAGCATAAAAAGAAAAATGCGATCGCTTTCACATATACTGATCTGCTTCACACATACTGATACGGTTGATATATACTGATCAGTCACGACAATCGCTCACGACTGCTTCACCGTATCAGTATCTTGGCGTGGCAATGCGATGACGACGTGGCACTATACGATGACGTGGCGGCATTTGATTGGGCGAATGATGTGGCATTGACCGCATGGGTTATTGACGATGATGATGTGGCGTTGATCGATGACGTGTCATGATCCTATTGAACCAAAAATGTTGACCGTGACGTGGCGGCAGAATATTAGTGGATCGAAAAAACGTGTGTGTACGGTACATGCATATACACAATAACAGCCCCGATGATGTGTTCCATCCAATAGAACTTGCCACGTGGCGCAATCCTCGAGCGTCAAATTGTTTTAACAGGTGGCCATGATTTACTCGTTTATCTATAAAAAAGAATTCCCCTAATTTGACACCCCTGAATCCATTTTTGGACTCCATTTTCTCTAATTCCATCTCCATCTTGTATTTTCTACGTATTTTAATAAAATTCCCATTTTACCCCTAGTTCAAATATGAGTGGCTAATTTCCTTTCAAGCTTGGGTTGAAGGTGAAGTCTCAACATGCTCCATGGGCTTAATTTGGTAAATTTACTTTTCCTTCCCCTTTAATTTATGTGGTTGTTTTGACTTTTCGTAGACAGATAGTAATAATCTTGTCTGGATATCGGCTGGAATAACCGCCTCCCTAGGCAAGGTTATTACTATTTGGCACGGGAAGCCCTTAGCACCATATCTATTAAAGTGTGGTTCATGATGAGTGGAAGTTCCCCCTTCATGATTTAATTGGTACTAATAATGAATATTAAGCCGATGGTACATGTTGAGACAGATCCGGAGATCCAAGCATTTCATTTTAATAGTTTATTCCTACCACTTTAATTTAAATTAATTGATAGCCTACATCATTTTCATTATGAATCCAACCACCAACTCAAAAAATTAATTCTACACATAATTAAAATCCACCTCCTCGTGGGATCGACACTCGTCACCATTGATCTATTCTACAATAGATTCGTGCACTTGCGAGTTCAATAAAATTTGCACAACAATTATATGCTTATATATATACGTATAAAGGCTGTTTGCAAAATCATTAGACAGTACCCTTCCCCTCTAGATACAGTGATATAGATGAGATGAGATATGTATGTGGTATAATGAATACAGATGATACAGATATTGAGATACAGATAATACGGATGAGATACAAGCTTTTGGGCTTCGTCTGAGTACACTCGGAAGCTTTGGGCCATATACTCGAGCGACTTTGTCTTTTGGGGACTGGATTATATATGCACAGATATGATAAGATATGAGATGATATTTTTCAATCTATCCGTGTAGCTCTGGGGCATGATGGTACTTAGATAGTACGTCATTGCCCATTCATTAAGGTCCAAATATGATGAGATATGAGATGATACTTCTCCGTCTATCCGTGTAGCTCCGGAGTGTGATTGTACCTAGATAATACGTCATTGCCCGTCCGTCGAGGTCCATATATGATGAGATTATTTCCCATGGGTACTTGTTTGGTGATAGTTTTCGGTATTCAGTATTGATATTATAAGTATTATCGTTTTTATTGATTTATGCAGTATATTTGCGATATTTTTAGTTGAGTACATGATTTGAATTTAATAAATTATTTAAGTTCTTGTGATATTTTGATGAAATTGTGTTTTAATATGATAAAATTATTTTAGAGTAAAAGTTATGTTCAAAAACTACTATCCACTCACCGAGCTCATTGAGTTCTATTCTCATCCCGTTTTATTATATTTCCCCTGGCCCAAAGGAGAATCGCAGGTACAACAGTCGACCCAACAATGGTAATTATTTTGGAGTTATGGCCACGTGATAGAGTTAGAAGTCATAGATGTTTTATTGAGATATTTTGGGATTGTATAATTTGATATATTTCGGTGATTGTGGACAAATCTTTGTAATTGATCTGATTTGGATATTTAAATGATTTGATATTTTGTTGAGGAGATTGTGGATGAAGTTGGTTGTATTTGGAATTATTTTGGGAGTGTTTATTTTATTAATTGTAAATTTGGTTATGTGGCAATTATAGGAGAGACTCTGTTGAATTTCCGACAGAATCCTTACTAATTAGATTATGTCAGAACGATTAAATAAAATTAGGCAGACTCGTCCTATAGATTCGGGGCGGGTCGTGTCATTTCGACCATGTCATAACCTAAATTTTCTTTAGAGCTTCTTCAACAGTTTCTCTGACCTCATTCCGGTTCAATTTGAAACAATTGCAAAAGTCAAATATTTTGCAAAGCTCTGATAGACGTTCGAACAATGTCAACAAATTTGATTATGCTTCCAGTAATCTGCAATAATGGGCAAATATGCTGCTAACGCATGGAAGTTCTGGTAAGGATTGAAGCCTCTTAAAATTGTGCAGTGTGAGGATCACCAACTTAGATGAGGACCACTAACTTAGAAGCTGTTTGATGCTTAAGGGTATTTTCTCAAAATTGTTTCCGTCTAGATTGAAATATTTTAAAGAGGACGACTGGACAAGACTTTCAGGTATTTCTGCAATGTCGCAATTTATTAGAGACGGATTCTCCAGAATCTGTGATTGAAATAAAATAGGCAATTTCAAACCCCTTTATGGCGGACGACCCTTGCAATTTCCAAAAGATAACCATTGAAGCCTGTTCAAACAAGCAATGGACAACGGTAATTGGCTTATAGCGGTTTCTATGGCGAACATAGTTTTCAGAGATTCTAAATTTCCAATTTTCTCAGGCAGTTTCTCAAGTTTAAAGCAACCAGAGAGAATAAGGTACTCAAGTGATTTCAAATTACAGAGGCTGCTTGAGATACTCATAAGCCTTGAGCAGTTTGCAAGATCCAAATGTAACAAGTCTAGATAGATTCCCAATCGATGAAGGCAGTTCTTCAATTGCGGTTCCCACCAAATTTAAGCATTCTATATTACAAGAGATCTCAGGAAACCTCTTGAGATTTGAGCACTGTCCAAGAGATAGCACTTTAAGCGAATCCAAATTAATTCCAGTTGGAAGACTCTTCAGACTAATGCAAAAATCTAGATAAAGGACAACAAGCGTGTTGAGATGTTGAATAGATGAGTGAATCTCAATCAAACTTGTACAGCCTGCTAATGTCAACTCCTCAAGATTTAAAGCCAGTGAGAGGTCTGGGACTTTGGATAGCTGCTTGGAATGTCTAAGGTTTAGACGCTTTGACACAGCAAGATTCTGGGAAAAAAAAAACAGTAATTAGCATCCATCACATTTCAAATTAGGCATTGAAAGATTTTTATATAAATATTTAAGATATACCTGGACAACATTCCAGAGCTGTCCAATTTTACTCTCAGGCATTGCAAGTGAAACAAGGTGGTCTGGAGAAATTTTTGTAGGCAATGATTTCAAAGTGTCGGTGCCAGTGAAAATACCTTAGTTCATTGAAAAGAGATTCCAGGCTTCTTAAATGATGCACCTTACATTTGTTCTCTCCAGAGATTGAGTAATAGAATTGGAAGAATCGCAGCCTATGCATATTCGTGAAAGTACTAGGATTCAAGCGTATCTCTTTGACTTTAGACATCCAAGGAGATGCCCTCAATTGCCTCACTCCCCTAAAAAGAGAAAAGAGAATAATGTGTAAGGAAATGCTAGAAGCCTAGACCACAGCCATCGTATCTACACAGTTCATTAATTTTTTTTGTTTCATTTTCCCACGGTTTTTGTTAAGTCTAAGTTTCAGGTTACATTTCCCAAATTTCTTCAACTATTAAAGTATGATGCATAAGTGGGGACATAATGAAAATCTTAGGATTTGGGAGATGCAATCAAATCTCTGAAACATAAACAAAAAATTTGTTGCGTTGTTCAATTGTTATGACACAACGGCTCTACTCTAAAATAACATGTACATGATAATAAGGGTGCAATGGGTGGCAGGATTATAAATTTGAGATTTACTAATTCATGGAAAATTTATGCTGTTCTATGTTTCGTCTGTACACAGTTTTGGAATAAACTTATCCTCAACCTGAATAATCCCATAAACTTAAGAAAATTTATCCCATAATTCCCAAAGGATTAATTTGTTGGGATCAATTCTATAACTCAAGCATATTTACGAATTTATCTATGTTTATATTATATCAATATGTAATGTGTATGATAATATTTTTATGTTATAATTAAAAATATAAATAGTTAATAATTCAAAAGATAAAATTATTAATTTAATTATTACTACAAATATTATAATTAATTTGAAATAAATAACTAATAATTTAAAAATTATTAATTGATTATAAAATAAAATATTCAACAAATATCACTTAATTTTAAACTTACTATCTATTATTATTATAATTACTTTATTTAAGCATTATTATAAGTATTATAATTTAATGTGAAATAAATAACTAATAATAAAAATAAAATTATTAATTGATTATTAAAAGAAAATATTCAACAAATTTCATTAATTTAACCTTTTTATTTATTATTATAAATCGTAACATGACCTATATGGTCTATACAATGTAACACATTAGTCCGCCGTTAGTTTTATATATTATCCTTAATTTGTAGAAAGGAGTTTTCTATATATTATAATATGTTTATGGGGCATCATAAGAAATTATATTATATATCAAACATAGTTCTAAACTAACTCTCCCATAACCAAAATAGAAATGGAAAGTTAGTGCCACAATCAATTGCATTTTCCTGAATCTTTAATGGATTCTTGCCTTACAATTTCCCTACCCATTTCTTTTTATCAAATTATGCATTGTTATCTTGTTTTTTGATATAGTTACGAGGGACTTATCAACAAGAACACATATTCCTATTTTTCCTAAAGAGCCACAGGCATCTAGGAAATTCATAATAAGATCTCGATCTGTTCCTTTGAAGAAATATGCAATGTCTAGAAAGATATTTTGCTCTTCATCATCGAGGACATCATAACTCACTTTCAACACCTTTTGCATATCCATGTGAGGAATTCTCTTTAGGTTTTTTTATTGCACTTTCCCCAGTCTTCTTCACTCCTTCTGACGAAGCGGAATTTGTAAAGAAAGATAAAGATAGAGAAAACAAGTTTTTAAATAAAAAGTTTATAAAATAATTGAGTTCGAAAAGTCCTCCAAAACAATGATAAGACCTCTATATTTATAATAGAAGAAATCCACTTCCTTAAGTTAACTAAAAAAAAGGAAACTAAATCACAATTATAATAGAAATAAAAGACATTTTTCCTAACTTAACTTAAAATGGGAAACTAAATCACAATTATATTAGAAATAAAAGATATTTTCCTAAGTTAACTAAATTTCATACCTAAATGGACTCCAATTAAAATAGATAGTCTTAAAAGATAAAATACCATAATTGACTCCAATTAAAATAGAAAGTCCTAAAATAATAAAATTTTATAATCTTAAAATTCCTAAAATAACTTCCTACATCAGTCCCCCACACTTGGAAAAGAACTCGTCCTTGACTGGTACAATTCCTCATCGTCTGGATAATATTTGAACAGATCAGGCATATTAAAAGTGTGAGAGATGTTCCAATTGTCTGGTAAATGGAGCACATAAGCATTGTCGTTGATCTTCAAAGCCACCTGAAATGGTCCATATTTGCGCTTCTCCAATTTAGTGCAAATGCAAAGAAAACAACTCCGCCTTAAATATACCATCACTAAGTCTCCTTCTGAAAAAACTTTCTTTCACCGATGTTTGTCTGCTTCAGTCTTGTACCTAGCATTGGTAGCCTCCAAGTGAGCCCGTATCTCGGCATGAATCTTTAGAGCTTTTTTTGCCTCATTTTCCGCCGTCTTGCTTTCTCCAACTACAACTATTGTTGGCAAGACAGCCAAGTCATACACATGGGGAGGGTGGCAAGTGTAGACAATCTCAAAATGAGTCTTGCCAGTAGAACGATTCACTATGCTATTATAACAAACTCAACCTGAGGCAACGCAACTTCCCAATTTCGTTGCTTGTCACCACAAACACAGCGCGACATATTGCCCAAACTTTGATTGACCACTTCTGTTTGCCCATCTGTTTGTTTGTGGATGAAAGCACTACTAAACTGCAATTGTGTACCAAACTTGTCCCAAAGATGACGCCAAAACTTGCTAATGAACTTCACATCCCTATCAGAAGTGATAGTTTTTGGAATACCATGCAAACGTACTATCTCTTAAAAGAACAAATGCGCTACTGAAGTGGCATCTTTAGTCTTCCACTCATCTCCATGCCTAATCTAAATCTGATGATACCCACTTTGCAAGTCTATCTTTGAGAAAACCCGAGCTCCATCAAGCTGATCTATTAAATCCCGAATTGTAGGAATAGGAAACTAGATTTCAATGTAATTTGATTAATCTACCTGCTATTTACACACATACGCCAACTCTCATCTTTCTTTGGCACCAACAATGCTGGTACAACACATGAGCTCATGCTTTCACAAATAAATCCCTTCCATAATAATTCATTAACTTGTCCTTGTAAAATCGCATGCTCAGAAGGACTTATGCGATAATGGGACAAGTTTAGTAAAATTGCTACAGGGACTGAGTGTATATGATACTGGATATCTCGCAAAGGTGGTAGCCCATTTGCCATCTCTGATGGTGTAATGTCCGCAAACTTAACTACCAATGGTTGTACCTCTTTAGGAACAGAATTTACTTGGAACTCATCTTCCTTCTATAACTTCTTACACCAATCACATTCTTCTTCCAGATGTCCCTTTACAATAGCCAGAAAATTCTTTCCTTTAACCTTAGGGTTCTTCTTCTTGTTCAATAAAAGCACTAAGCGAACCTTCTTACTATTCCACTAAAACTCGTACACATTATCCCTTCCTCTATGTACTGTGTCCACATCAAATTGTCAAGGTCTACTCAATAACAAATGGCACGCATCTATGTCTACTACAACACATACCACATCACTTTTATAAATCTTTTCAATGGAGAAAGGAACACGACATACCTCTGTTATTAGCGTTTCTGTCCCTTTCTTTATCCACCGTATTCTGTAAAGTGCAGGATGCTTCTCTATGGAGAGTCTCATCACGTTAACCAATGCCTTTGAAACTATATTATCACTACTGCCACTATCAATTATCACATTGCACACCTTATCGTTAATGGTGGTACGTGTTTTGAAAATTTTGTTGTGCTGGTTATCTTTTTCAAATGTCGGTGCCAATAAAATTTTTTGCACAATGCAGTTCAGCAACTCTCCTTCATCCACCTCCAATCCCAAGGCCTCCTCGTCATTCTCATCCTCAACATCATTCACCTCTACTTCACCGTCATCAACCTTTACCAAATTTAAATTTTTAGAACGACAATCACTTGATCTATGTCCCGGTTCTCCACATTTGAAACACTTATTTGGCATAGGCTTTTTACAATGATTATTCTACTATCTAGGTGACTGCTGTTGTCTAAGCGGTTGTTGCCTTAACTGCTACTGTGCTGGTTGTTGCGTTTGACTATTACTAGCCCAAGTTTTCTGCTTGCTTTCAATCCTTGTACTATTTGGTCTATTTTACACACTAATGAGTTGTCTCAACTGAACTCTAAAATCAACACATTGATTTCGTTCTTCGAACTTCTTTGCTTTAGCAACTGCTATACCCATATCCCAAATCTCATCTATAATCTCATCTTGCAATTCTTGCTTCAACCCACCTAGATATTTTGTAACTGTCTAAAACTCTGGCTCATCCATATTTTTTCTTGTGTGCAGACGATAAAATTCTTTTGTATTCATCAACACTATGGTTTCCTTGCCTGCAATTTTGATATTTCACGTACAACTGTTATTGATAATTCGCTGGCAGGAAGTACTCTTTCATCATCCTTTGCATCCTAGGCCACGATTTGATCAATGGCTTTCCCATAACTCTTCTTCAATTCTGGATGTTTTGCTACCATGGGGACGCTGCACCCTTAAACTTAAATGCCACAAGTTTAATCCACTTATTTTACGGAATCTCCATATACTGGAAGAAATTTTCTACATCTGATATCCAACCTAAAAAATTCCTCAACATGCATCCTACTATAAAAATCTACAATAGTAATATTAATCTTGTAATATGAATTCTTCCCATGCCTCCTATCATAATCCTCAACGTCTTCTTCTTCTGAATCACTTTCTAACTCTTCACGCACGCGTGGCTGCACTTACCTCACGAGTTTTTGGTTTTATGGTACTACTTCACGATTGATGCCCTGAGGCGTTACTTTGTAATTGAAACCTCGTCAAACCTCTTCATGATGATAATCCTGAGATTGCTCTTCGTGATTGACTCCTTCAATAGCCCTCTTGTAATTAACTCTTTGCCACTGCCATCTCTCTATATTATTCATGGAAAGCATGAGACTCTCAATTGCTTGCTTCATTGCTGCCATTCTCAGGTTAAACGCATTCTCCATGACTTGCAAGTCTATTTCTGTGACCATCTGTCTGACAGTCTCCATAGTCATTGTCTGCATCCCTTGATCAGCATTTTCGGGATGGTCATTCCTTTGTTCGTGTGATCGTACTATGATGACAAGCGAACTTGCGTTGATACCAACTGATGAAGCGAAATTTGTAAAGAAAGATAAAGATAGAGAAAACAAGTCTCTAAATAAAACGTTTATAGAATAATTGAGTTTGAAAAGTCTCCCAAAACAATGATAAGACCTCTATATTTATAATAGAGGAAACCCAATTTCCTAAGTTAACTAAAAAAAAAAGAAACTAAATTACAATTATAATAGAAATAAAAGATATTTTCCCTAAGTTAACTTAAAATGAAAAACTAAATCACAATTATAATAGAAATAAAAAATACTTTTCTAAGTTAACTAAATTTCATACCTAAATTGACTCCAATTAAAATAGAAAGTCTTAAAAAAATAAAATACCATAATTGACTTCTATTTTCCAATTAAAATAGAAAGTCTTAAGATAATAAAATATTATAATTTTAAAATTCCTAAAATAACTCCCTAGGTCACCTTCCAAATAGATAGCGCCCCAAAACTTTTAAGAGCTAAGGGAATATCATTCGCATATTTTATCACTATATTTGTCAACTTCAAATAACCTGCAGCAGGATGGTTTTGCCCAAAAGCATTTCGACAGAAAAGCGTAAGAGAATCATTGCGTGATAATTCCTTAACCTTAAATACACTACCCACTCTACTCCCAGAAAGGTTCTTGAACAATTGCGCATCTCTCATTGTTACGATAATTCGGCTCCTAGGCATGAAGCAATCGATTCTATCAAGACCTCCAATTTATAATTCTATTTTTCTAAACAAGTCACATCATCAAAAACAAGCAAAACGCTCATTTGGCTGAGCCTTCTACTTTCAAAGTTGAGGCCGATATTGGGTATGCCAATCTTCACATTTCCATCATCTAGTAATGTAGAAAGAAATTCTCGTCGAAAACTAGCAAATCCGCCTGGCTTTTCTGAGTCTTCCCTAATATTTTGCATAAAATAAGAACCTTCAAAATGACTAGAGATGTTTCTATAAATAGCATTGGCAATTGTTGTCTTTCCTATTCCACCGATGCCCAAATGCCTACGGTGTTAAAATCAGTCGACCCAGTCATTAATAGTGATTCAATTTCCTTGATGATTGATTCCACTCCCGCCAACTGATCTTTATTATCACTTGGAAATAAATCATTCAGTTTCTTTAAAATGTCATTCACAATTCCTTGTATAAGTACAGATTTGGACCTATCAAGTAATAAAAATCGCAGTAAGATCGAATATAGATAAAAAAGCGAATTGTTTGTTGAATATGCAGGATTATTCTAGTTAGTTGTTCTTGTTTCATGATTTAATTGTTTCTAGACTCAATCATTGAGTTAAGCATCTTGTATTAATCTGTTCAAGATCCAGGGCAGTGTTAATCTTGCTAAGGTGATAATCAGGTCAATTCACTACAGTTATGTTAGTAAATTTGATAACCTGAAATTTGTTTGAACCATAATACAGTTCCCTCTATTTGTTTTTGCTACTCTTACTTTCGACTATGTCATGAAATTGTGGATCATTGTTGTGAAATGGCTGAATGTCATCATTTCACGACTGTGATTAATCATCCCAGAGCTAAACTGGTGGTGTAACTTCGTTGAAAACTTGAAATAATACATTTGATTCAGTCTTCCTCTCACTTTCAGAACAGAATTTATTCTGATACTAGTCATTTTGAGGGTGCAACGAATAGGGAATCACCTGGCACTTCTCCTTGTATTAGATGTGCAGCCATGCATGCGAAACATGCTTGCATGCACTTGCGGCAGACTTTCTCCGTAATGTCTGGTAATAAGCATCTAAGGGAGGCTGTAGAATGTCATGTTTAAATGCATTTTACCACCAGTAAATTTGTGTTGCAACTTTGGTCCACTAGTAACAATAAGGTTCCTTACCCAAAGTGCCACCAAGCCCATTCGTTGCGTTTTCTAAGTCCTTTTGTGAAGTGTATAATTAGTTTAACAATGGAATTCTTCTTTTCAGCAAGAAGTGCAAAAAGAAACTGACAGCTTGGCATTTGAAGTTTGAAATTGCCCCAAAATTTGAAATAAAAAACTGTTAAATATTGCCAACACTATCATTTAGAAAGAAATGTGTCAATCCTCAAAGTTCTCAAGATCCAGTGGCAGAGCCAACCTAATTCCCTGCTTTGTTCTACCAACACATCTGGTGCATCTACAGCAAGATGAAAGCCAGCCTTGCAGCATCAGAAAACTATGAACCAATTGCTTCTAACTGAAAAACAACTGAGACATGCTAGCCCAAAAAAATGCATTGCACATGCCTCAAATATACAGAATTTGCTAAAATATCAAGAAAATTCTGAAACTTAAGTTCAAATGAAACCATATGAAGTTGCCCCTAAAACTGTGATACCAGGACCTCCACCCACCAGATATTTGACATCACTTACTGAAAAAGGAAGAAACTACCCAGAAGAACCAAGCTGAGGAATGAGAATGGTCATGCTCCGATATCCAAGTGATAAATGAAACCCTGCATCCACAAGAGTAGGGGCAGAGAGCACATGAATTAATTTAAACTTAGAGGAAGAAGAAACGAAATGGCACTATGATTCAACATAGAAAGAGGATCCCTCTAATTCCTGAGTATCTAATTCAGATTTCAATGAACAACTTATCTTTCAAGCGTTTCTGCTTCAATTGAAAAGGTATTAACAATCTAGGTCGTGTTTGTGTATGCTGGATTTAAACTCGAACTTGATGAATGACACGCCGTTCTTCTTTTGGATATCCAACCGGCGTGACAAGCACGTGAGGATCGAAAACAGAACAATCTGAAACGACAAACATTGAACGTCGTTTTCCGGATCACTTAAGTGGCACACGTGGATCACGTGATCTCCGGTTAGTTAGAGGCAGTTACTTGGCGGGAAAAATCAGGGCAGGTTGCCCAACTCCAGAAACCGCCTTGCTAAGGGGATGATCAACACGCTCCCTTCTCAGAGGTCATTGAGAGAACAGAGAGAGTTTTGAAGAGGGAAAGCTCATTCATTTCGTTCCTTGTAACATGTTGTTTCGGTTTCGTGACATTGATTCATTGATTGGCGACACCATTTGATCTTGATCCTCACCGGATAATCAAAGGATCAAATGAATGGAAAAAGAATAAAACGATCAAAGGCAAGTGAATGGGATATCATCGGGAGTATGAATAGTTCAGGCAAAGCCACTTTTATCAAAGTTGATTTAAACTGAGTTAACACATAAAGAAACATTTTTATGTTCAAGAAATGGGAAAAAGTAGCTGTGCATTTCCACTTATTCTCTCAAGATTTGTCATTTCAGTTTTAGGTGAGGATTTTTGATAAAAGCTTCATGGAAAGCAGTGACAAGTACTTTGCTTGACATCTATGGTGAGGATTCGTAAAAAGGGCACAGAGTTAAAGAATTGCAGGACACATTATTCTCAGCTGGGAAAAGGAAGCACTTATTAGCGCCATTGCTCAAAACAATTCCTTCATATGCTATGAGCATCTTTAAGATTCCTTGGGGAGCATGAGAAAATATGCAAAAGTTGCTAGATATAAATCATTGTTTTGGTGTGGGTTGTGTTGAACCAAGCAAGCTATATTTAATAATAGAACATTTACAAGGGAATACGCTTTTCAGGATTCCTTCCGAACAGTAAACCTGGAGCATATTTCTAGAAAACATGAGACTGAAAGAAGACATGACCCCTCCTCTGGGCTGGTTGAAGAGTTGAAGCTCACTATTGATGCAGCCATAACGTGTCCAACAAGCGTGCTTGTCTTGTATATACAAGATGTTCAACAGCTAAATGGAAACAATTGATAAAGAAGATAGCAATGGATTGCCACACAAAATGTTGAGGCACATACTGAATCTGGAGAAGCATGCATTGCAATAATACAAAAAAAATAAAGTCTATGAGACTTTGTTACATGGGACACAAACCCAAGAACTACCGGTAAGGTTACCCATTAACCAATGGAGCTAGACCTCGGTCTCTATAATACATCCACAATTATTAATTAATCAATCTTAAGGATCTAATCTCTTTAGCTGTTGCTAATTGTTATCTTTTGTTTGACGAAGTCCACGAAGGTCATTCAACTTCTTGATATAAATTTTCTAATCTGATAGTTGAAGCGATAATTACTTCTCTAACTACTGAAGGCTGAGTACTTCGATTTTACCATATTTGATTGACCTGCAGATTGCTGCTATGGCTATTGGCCATTGGCTCATCTTCCGGGCTCGGATTTTTTTCAAAATCTATTCTGTTAACTGAATTTGTAATAATGAGTAATGTTCAGTAACATTATCCTAGCTCTGGTTCGTCTCAGGTACCTACCACGCATTAACCTACCCAGATCACCATCAGCATAAAAAATTTATAAAAGGGAAGAAAGAAACTTAACCGTATGACTTTCTTTAATTAATTTTATTTTGTTTTCCTGTGAAAAATTTTTAAGTTTTGTGAATCTGAATTCACAGTTTCTCCCGCATTCTAAGGTTTCAGACTTGCTGTCATTTTGCACAAAATTCATGCTATCCGCCAGATCATGACCTCTCCGAATATCCCTGCAGCAATTTTGTGGCCAAACGCTTTTGCAACAGGGCTGATGTTTGTTTGTTTTCGCACAAGGTACCTTTTTCTTGATAACTTAATAGGCTTCTTCGTTAGTTCCACTGTCATTGCTTTGAATTCCTGCGTAGTGTAATTTCTTAAGCATTTGGTTTAAGGCTTATTTGAATTAAATGAGTTTGAATATCTAAGTTTCTTTGCTTCAGGTACCACCCAAGGCCCATCTGCTCCAAGTTCTTGTACACCTAAAGATGCCTCCACCTCTGCCGCATGCTCCAAACTTGTTGAAGCAACTAAACATTAACCACGTCTTCCATCAGAATGTCGATGCATCATCCAACTATGGGAAAGTTTCTTGTTTCGAATATATCGAGGAAAATGCGGCAAAGAGTGTACTGAAGCCATCTGCATTTGTACCTAAAGGCAATAGTTGTCTTTTTCTGTAAGAGTCTTCAGTGCTAGAATCAATCAAGCTTAACCACGGCAGCTCATCTCCAAAGAAGAGTGACAGTGGCAAATTTACAAATCAGAGCACAGGAATTACATCTAGTGCTGTGCAAAATAGGGATGAAGCTCCATGGAGAACTCAAGTGCATCAAATTGTGCAAATTTTCTCACTTGGCATTGGCAAACTCCAGTGCATCAAATTGTGCAAAATTTCTCACTTGGCATTGGCAATACTCCACTGGGGGGTTCCAGGGGTAAAGAATTATCTAATTTGTTTCTGAATCCGGAAAAAATGTTGCCAAGTCACCACTATTAACCAATTTTGGTTTGCATGCAAAATCTAGCTTCTCTCCCGGGATGGAGATGGACATTCGGCAACCCAAAAATTCTTAAATGATTTGTGAAATAAGATTGAGAGATCAAACGGTCAGAAAAGTACTCACCAGGATTGGCTACAAAGGGCCAGATTGTTCGTTGTAAGATACAAAATTCTTGGACAGGTTTCTTTGGACTTCATGATAATCAACAAAGGATATTTATATGTATATACGTACATGTATATATATGATGAAGAGAGAAGATTAAAGATTGGTTTGCAGTATATAAGAATGGGAAGTGGGGACAAGTGATTGACGCACATGGAATACCAGAGGAACCTTCATGATTGGAAGAGCAAGTCTCATTTTCTCCCTCTTAGTTCTTGTTCATCTGGATGGATGACATTTTAGAGGACATTGGGTGTATGCTTTGATTTCCTTTCAATGAACACTTTAAAATAAGAAACACAACAGGTCAGTTTAACAAAATTCAGAACAATCAACTGAGCTTTATTGTTTATTTTTATTGACTTATTATAAGAAACCACTCATTCCCTATAAATGCAACTAGTGAGAAAAAAATTGTAAATGATCAACATCAACAACATAAATATTATGATAAAGAGTTCAATCTGGGCAAGTTGCCCAAGTGCAGAAACACCCTCCATTTTGTTGAGTGTAACATGCTCTTGAGCTTTGAACCATGATTTTTTGATTCGTGATACCATTTGATATTGATCGTCGTTGGATGTTGATTCCTCAGTCGAGAGGTGAATGGGGATATCATGGGGAGTGTAAAAATTGCTGACGCAAAACCTATTTTATCTAATTTGATTTAAACTGAACTGCTACATAAAGGCCAAGGCATATTGTATCCGACAGGTCGTTTTATGATGGAATTGTATCCGACATGTAGTCTACCTTGAAGATCATATCAGCCGACTTCAAGTAGAAGTCCTCGCAGAGTTGCACGTGACGCGCACGTAGTCAAGCAAAACAGATATAAGAAAAACGGCAGCAGGTCGAAGTCGTTTTAGGATCACACTAAGTCCCCACGCATGTGACACTTGCCCATGACGGTTAAAACCGTTATATGGAGCGGGAAGGCTGGAGAAGCCTCTGGGTTGCCCAGAAGCAGCCTTTACAAGGTTGATAATTGATTCTATGTTTTAAAATATGTGAAAATCCTACACATAAGAATTTTTCAGATTCATACACGTTACTTGTAAGAGCTGAAATCGGACGTGCACGTATCCAGTTTTGCCTTTTCAAGTTTCAAGCTTCATTGAACATCTTTTCATTGAACAGGCATTTAAGCGTTTTCTGCGTCAATTCAAAAGGCATTATGGTCGTGTTTGGTTAGAATTTAGAAAGAAAGAAAGAAATGGAAAAAGAAAATGAATGGGAAAGTGAATGGAATGGGGGAGTATGAATAGCTCAGCCTGAGGCACAAACACTAAGCAATGATTTCTGTGTCAGAATAGTCATGTTGCTGTTGAATATCCCTCACAAGTATTTCTCAGTTCTCACAAGTTGCATTATAGAGAGCAATGCATGGTTTCATTAAAACATGTCAATTTAAGCACTCTGTGATGAGTATTATATGTATATATGTATATATATATAAAATTGATCTTGCGTATATTTTAAACATCCCTCTCCCTGGAACTCTGCAAGTGATCATAAAATTTTCTGGCACTATGACAAGCGATGCGAGTACTTGGATAACGGTGGAGGTCGGGTGGCTCTAAGTAGCAGTCGACTCTAATTCTGAAGAAATTGCAAATTGGTTTGGTCAGCAAAAAATTCCAGCCAAGGTGAGGATTTTCATTTGGAGAGCACTGACGAGTTCTTTTACCTTAGAATAAGCTTTGTTCTCAAGAAAGGTTCTCGATAGTCCTGTTTGTCAAAGATGCATCTGCCGATGCATCCACTAATTCGTAGTGAGACAGCTCATGTTTGAGCCAAATTAGCCTTTTGCCATCAAAATAATGTGATCTCTGGATGGACGATATGCCAGAGGACATTAGCTATTGCTTTGATTTCTTTCAAATAGATTTCTCATATTTTGCTATGGCTATATCAATCTGAATGTTACTCAGCAGAGAATATGAATATGAAACAAAATCATGTTAACTCTCAACTAAAGAATTGATTAGATGCCATTGTTAGCCAATTTTCAAATCATTTGGCAGATAAAGTCAACCAGTTGATATTCAATATGACAAAGACACGATCCGCAGACTGAAACTCTCATTCATGCATTTGCATTGAAGATGATCTATCAATGGAATTACAAATTCAAATAAAATCTAAAAACAAAGAAAGCTCGCTGCTGAGACTTAATGCAATGACCAAAATGTCTCAAATTGACATGACTGGGAAAGAATTCCTAAATCTACAAAGTTTTAACTTGCAGTGACAGAGCCAACTACATTAGTTTGTTCTGCAAACACATATTTTGCATGTCCAGCAAGGTGAAAGCCAGCCTTACAGTATCGAAAAAATATAAACCAATTGCTTCTAAGTGGCAAACAACTGAGACATGCTAGCCTGCATCCACCTAAAAATTGCACTGCCTACGCCAAAAGTACAAAGAAATTGCTAAAACATCAAGAAACCGCTGAAACTTAAGTTCACATGAAACCATATGAAGATGCTCCTAAAACTGAGATACCAGGACCTCTACCCGCCAGATATTTGAGATCACCAACTAAAACATGAAGGAAATGCCGAAAATAACCTAACCGGGCGAAGAGAATAGCCATGCTGCGATATCTGAGGGACGAACGAAACCCTGCATCCACAAGAGTAAAGCAGAGAGCACATTAATTTATTGGTTTAGAGTTAAGAGGAAGAAGAAACAAAATGGTATTGGGATTCAACATGGAAATATAGAAGATCTTTGTAACACCTGAATTTCTAATATCAGATTTCATACCATTCAAGAGAGCTTTAAAGAAACATATCAAGAGTAAAGAAAGAAGAGGTAGCTACCTCTAGGCACTGAGCCCAACCTCCCACTGCCACAATTCCAACCATCATTGGCAGCAAGAAAAGGGCACCAGCAACGACGTCTTGCCATTTATTATTCTTTAAACCACCACCGTTAAAGAGGCCTCCATTAGTTGAGCCATTGTAGGCTGCCCAGGCACAGTGTAAAGCAAGAAACTTGATCATCTTCCTCCTGTCATTAATGCCGGCGTCTCCATCATCGTCTTTGGCCCTGTCTCGGTCTCGGTTTCGGTCTTTTTCTCGGCCTCCGTCTCCAGCACTTTGTAATTTGCAAATCGCAGCACTTATGAACATGGCAGTGAATAATGTCACGAAAAGCAATTTTTTAGGTGGAGTGATTTCTTCGAGAAGAAGAAGCAAAAGAGTCTTTACAACATATCTGATGATGGGACGGCCAAAGATTTGGCTGATATGCCGCTTCAGATAGTAAAGTATGCCGAGCATTAGCACAAAACATATA
This sequence comes from Luvunga scandens, assembly GCA_030449905.1. NCBI lineage: Eukaryota > Viridiplantae > Streptophyta > Magnoliopsida > Sapindales > Rutaceae > Luvunga > Luvunga scandens. The sequence continues at coordinate 178,968 of JASUUG010001041.1, read as the reverse complement.
ATAGGTACAACCACCCAGAGAGGGATTGATAAAAGCACATGTTCCTGTGCTGGCAAGATTTGAGCTGTTAGCAAGAAAGAAGAAACAAAAATGAAGAGATAGCTAGAGTAGTCCCAACCAGTCCACATGATGAAGTATGAAGATCGAGTTGATGAATATTAATGGTGAAAGAAAGAAAGAAAGAAAAATGATGAGGAATCTTGGAGAATAAAATGAAAGAAAGAAGCTGAGTCCTTGGAGAGGATTGATGCTGTTGAGTCTTTAATAACGAACTGTACGTGTATGTGTATGTGAGTAACTCTGGTTTGTTTTTTTAACTAACTGGAGCTGGAACCATATTTTTATAACTAACTGTATTAGTCACTAACTCAGGTGTAGTTAAATAAACTCAAGTTTTATTTGTCAGTAACCCTTTAGACTTTTCAAGTTTCAAGCTTCAATGTCGAGCTTATCATCATTGAAAAGTTTTCTGCTTCAATTATAAAGGCATCAACCATCAAGATCATGCTTGGTTATGTTGGAAATGATGAACTCAAACTCTACGAACGACATGCCGTTCTGAGTCATGATGTTTAACTGGCATGGCGTTTCATTACAAACGACAGGACGTATACAAAGCTTATGAAGAAGACGAAACGTCGGTCATTACAATTATGTGAGACACGTGACGAGCACGTGAGGATCCGGAACAGAATTGCCCGAAACGACAAGCATTGAACGTCGCTTATCTCGAGTGGAACGTGTCGATCACGTGATTCCGGTTTCCTAGAGACGGTTAGACTTTGGCGGGAAAATTTGGGCAAATTGGCCAAGCGCAGAAACAGCCTTCATTTTGTTCCCTATATTGGGGAAGACGATATCAACCGACATCAAGCAGAAGTCGTCGCAGCGTTACTTAAGTTAGCACGTGACGCCTACGTACTCAACCTGGAGCCAAACAGGTTAACAGATGTAAACAAAACGGCAGCAGCCGGAAGTCGTTTTGGAATGACTTAAGTTCCAACTGGTGTGACACGTGCCCAAGACGGTTAAACCCGTTAGATCGAGCGGGAAAGCCTGTAAAGCTTCTAAGTGGCCGAAAAATAGCCTTTGTAAGGCTGATGAGTGCATGATTTTTGTGTGACAATTGCGAGAGAGTGAGAGCGAGTTAGTGAGAGAATATTTGTTTCTCTTGTTCCTTGTAACTTTCTCTTTGATATGTAATTATTGAAACTCATTTTTAATGAAAGCTTGGTACAATGGATGTAAGCCCTTAAGTATGCTTGAACCACTAAAATTGATTTGTGTATTTTTTAACTTTTTTTCTTTGAAAGAGGGTAGGGGAGTGAACAAAGCTCAAATCAATATTTAATCCTCTCTCTCCCCAAGATTTGAACTCGGGTGGCCAGCTAGATTCTTAAAATTCATTTTTAATGAAAGCTTGGTACAACGGATGTAAGCCCTTAAGTATGCTTGAACCATTAAAATTGATTTGTTTATTTTTTAACTTTTTTTCTTTGAAAGAGGGTAGGGGGGTAAACAAAGCTCAAATCAATATTTTAATCCTCTATCTCCCCAAGATTCGAACTCGGGTGGCTAGCTAAATAAAATTGCTTGAAAATTGTTTGATCAAGCACCGACAGAGGCTTCTTTGTGTCTTTTGCTATGATTTCTACTCTTGTTTGCTACGGGCAATTTCTTGATTCGAGTTTATTAAATTCAATATTGATTGCTTCATTTAAATCTTGGTGTGATTAGTTCTGGTTTGTATCACTCATCCAATCACAACATTAATTTGAAATTTTGACTCTCTATCTCCAATTCTTAATTAAAAAATTAACTTAATTCGGCATTAAATCGTTTTCTACTTTAATTCAAAGGGCATTAAGGTCGTGTTCGGTAAGAATTTAGAAAGAACGAAATGGAAAAAGAAAATCAATGGAGAAGTGAATGGGATGGGGAGGGCCTGCTCTCTTGTAGAGTTCATGACTGATCAATTGAATTAGCTGCAAAACTATGAAAAATCCGCACATGATTGTTCAATTGAATTGGACAACCCCTCCTCCGGGCTGGTTGGAGCTCAATGTTGATGCAGCCATAAACTCTCATGCTGACAAAGCCCCGTGAATTACCCTTTTAAAGAGCTGCTTTGATCTATGCAAAGTTACTGATAACTTCATAATCGTAATAGCAAAAATTACTGATAACTTCATAATCGTAATAGCAAAAATTAGGAAAATTGAAGTTATTGATAACTTCATAATCGTAATAGGAAAAATTAAGTAATACTAGAAGGCAACTAAGACATAGCTTGCATTTTTGCTCACCATTGCCCTTTCTAGGTTTCCTACCATCACTGATACTTTTCTTAAGTTAAGAATAAGACTTGACATACAAGATAAAACCATCCTAATTGCTCCTCCGAGTTGGTTTCAACGGTGCTAGAACAACTAGAGCTTGAGAATAAGGCCAACTACTGAATGATCTCTACCAGTAAAATCAGGAAAAATGTATGAATCATGGACTTTTTTAGCTAGGGATTCCTTTACTAAGAAGTTATCAAGCCATCACCGTGTTTTAGAACACAATCCAATCAGAAAAATGGAATGAATGGTAAAATAAGTATTGACGTAAGAGCATTCCAAGGCTCAGACATTATGTTGAACTTTAGGACACCTGAAAATATGACAAAACCTTGCAGCCAAAAATAGTCAATGTAGAAGTCATGTACCTATAACCCCAATGAGTATAACCTATAGCGCTAGGATGTTTTGCCCCAGATGCATCTATGAATCCCTTCGATAACAAATTTGTTTCAAAAGATTGTCTTGCCTCATATGTGTTGGAATTTTGGGGAAGTAATTATATTTTTGGGAAGAGTGCAAGTGAGTAAAGTGAAAGTTGTTGGCTAATAAGCATTGGATAAAGTGAGGAAGGAGAGATATTGTGAAGTTTATTTCTAAAGAGCCTTTGTTTAATTATTTCTCAATATATGCACAATAATCCCATGACTTATATTTATAGCCTAATTAACCGATATAATTGTGATGTTTTTAACCACATATTTTGTTTTTGGTACACTTACTAAAAGGTGCTTATACCAATACCGGGGTTTTTGGCTCCGATCTTAAGTGTTCTACTTGGACTAAAACTGTTAATTAGAGTTTATGTCAAATTTAACTACCGTTTACAATTGTGGCTTGGCATCAACCAAGTCCACACTTTATGAAGGGCAAAAGCCGTCACTTGAAAATGACTCTAGATACACACACAAACACACGCATATATATATATATATAGCAATTCTGAGGTCTAGGCATTCTCATATTCTTTTTTCCCTTGCGAGACACTCTATTCAGCCATATAACTTTATAGTTAATTGGACATTGAACCTATAAATGTTCATAGATGGTTTAATAGTGAATTGAAGACTGACGCTACTCTCTCACTCTCTCTCTCTCTATATATATTAGTTTTACAGCGATTAATTCATTGATGAGTCATGGATTCTACAAAACAGCAGCCACTCCTTTCCATGAAGCTTTCACTGGATTGGAGATCATTGCGAATTGGGGTAATCAAATTATTCATGATTATTACTTGAATTATTTTCTTTTCTCTGACCTCCCCAATCTTTACAGCGATCTCTTATTTCTCTCCAGTTCATCATTTACATAGTTAATATGACGGTAGGAGTCACCGGGGCGGTCTTATACGCCATATTTTCGGGGACCAATAACGGTTTTAGCACTGAGAAGAAGGCTTTTATTGCGATTTGTTACGTGGCCTCCGAATGCTTCATGATGCTAGTCCTGTTCTTACTTGCAGCGGCGCAATGGCACAAGTACTTGAGCCTCTGGCAGGAGGTAATTTTTTATTCGTTTCATATGCACTAGTACTGCCAATCGTATATTTGATTAAAGTCATGCTCAGGTCCGCACTAAACTCCGTCTATAAATGACGTTTACAACCTTCTAATTCGTTAACATGGAGGTCCGCTCCTGTGAATGATTTCATTTGATTTTTTATGTTATTTATTTATTTTTTTACTTTTTCCTGTTGTTAATTTTAGAAGGACTGGAAGAAACTTTTCATCCTTCCACATCAAGTGCATAGCAAGACAGAGGATTGCAGGGTATGATTAATTAATTAATTAAGATTAATTTTATTTTTTTAAAACAATTTTACTTATCATTTTATATAGATTTTAATCTCTTGTATTATTGCAATAATGCATGCTTCTGCAGATTCATTATGTACCTGATTTTATTGTGAGGCAATCTATAGCAATCCTCTTTGTCAATTATTTCCATCTAGCTGTTGAACATCTTGCGTACAAGACTGCTGGTGGCACCCCGGCGTTCATCTTCGCAAACAGCCTTATTTTTTCGATTATTTTCGGATCCCTGCAGTCTGTGGGACTGCACCACCTCGTATTCACCTCCGATGCTGATAGCTTGGATCTTATTAGAAAACGGATGCTGAATCAGCATTTGATTTGATTTTGATCAAGATGATCAATTGGAATAATATAATGAGGAGGAATGGAAACTTTCTATATTGAAATTGTGCGCAATTGTACTTATTTCCTGCAATTTTTCAAAGTCCAAGGAGTTGGTCCTTTTCGTACTTCACTTTTCATTCCTTCTTTTTTTTTTTTTGGTTATGCTTGATAAATAACCATCTCGGGCAAACTGCAACAGATCAATGGTGTAATATCTTGTTCATCTTCATTGCTTTTCACCCATTTCTTAATTACCTAATTAAAATAGCTAAGAATTTCAATTACTCGCTTATGGTTTCTGGGTTGACCAAGGAAGCATTATAAGACGAACAATCACTAATGTTATGGATCTTAGTGGCTTTGAAAACAAGGATTTTGATACAGCAATGCTGAGCTGGCAGCTGACTTAAGTTTCTTTACTCATCTTGAATTGGTAAACTAGTGATAAGGATCATCACCTTCTTCTGTTACAATCTTGAATTTCAAAATTGATGCTAGGAGAAGAATCTAGTCCTTTGCACCTATCTTATCGTCTCATGTAATATAAATAATAATTGTAGGGCATGTTTGGTTGCCGTATGAATTAGATTCTAATGTTCCATAATGATGTGACGAAACTAAAACAGAGTTGGCACCATATTACTCAATAATTAATATGAATATATGGCTTTCATGGTAGCTTCTTGTTTTGTTTTTCCAAGGCAGCATTGTAAGACAAGAAAAATAACTAATATTATTGAACCAAATTGAGGGTCTTAGCTTCATATATATTATGCTATTGGCTAACAAGGACCTTTTTTATGGATTAAGATCCTCTCTTAATTTGAATTCTTGTTCAGGAGAAACCCAAGTGTTGGTTGGTGATTAATAAATAAAAGAATAATAATAAAGAACTTAAATTAAATCCTATTTTTTATACACAGTAATGCTGGAAAACGTAAACCAACTTCAATTTCTTGTAGGTCTATAAGTGTAGCACCTACTGAGCTGGCGGCTGAATTGTCACACCTAGATATCATGCATGTTCTGTTACAAGCTTGAATTTCAAGATTGCACTTATCTTTATCCTCTCATCATTCACCATATAAATAAATGTAGGGCATGTTTGGTTGCAGTATTTAGAGTTGATGTCCAATTTAACTTGGATTTAAATTCATTTAATTCACTTATCTTTATCCTCTCATCATGCACCATATAAATAAATGTAGGGCATGTTTGGTTGCAGTATTTAGAGTTGATGTCCAATTTAACTTGGATTTAAATTCATTTAATTCACTTATCTTTATCCTCTCATCATGCACCATATAAATAAATGTAGGGCATGTTTGGTTGCAGTATTTAGAGTTGATGTCCAATTTAACTTGGATTTAAATTCATTTAATTCACTTATCTTTATCCTCTCATCATGCACCATATAAATAAATGTAGGGCATGTTTGGTTGCAGTATTTAGAGTTGATGTCCAATTTAACTTGGATTTAAATTCTTAATTAAATGATGACGTTTATCCTAACTCCTAAATTGATGCATTATTTATAGGTATTTAATGCTTGTTCTTCTGCTATATGTTAATTTGGCTTTAATTTGCTGCTAATTTCATTTTATCAGTGATGGATTCAACCCATCATCAGTCACTCCTTTCCATGAAGCTCTCGCCGGACTGGACCTATATGCATAAGGCGGTAATCAATAATCATAATAGTAATTTGAACTATAATTAATTAATTAGTCGGTTAATTTTCTCTTTACCATTCTCTTGATCTCTCCAGTTCGTCATTGGTACATTTAGTCCAGCAGTAGTAATCAGCGCGGTTGTCGTATACATCATCTTTACAGACCCCAATAACAGCCTTAGCATTAGGGATAAGGTATTCACTGCAATTTGTTTCCTGGCCTTCGAATGTTTCATGACCCTCATCCTTTTCTTACTTGCCGTGGCACAATGGTACAAATACTTGAGGCTTTGGCAAGAGGTAATTATTAATTCATTGTCCATGTAGACATGGTTTAATAAAATCAGTGTTCAATTAATTTTTTTTAAAAAAAAACATAAGGTCATCTACCGGATACACTTTTCATTTGAGTGATTTATCATTTTCACATTAATTATTTTTCATATGGTTAATTTTAGGATGAGGACTGGGAGAAACTTTACGTCCATCCCCCCGATGGAGTGCATTGCAAAGCAGAGGGTTGCAGGGTAAGGAGTAGTCCTTTTTTTTTGGGTTTATTATTGATAATTTCAATCACACAATCTGTCCAGATTCTAACCCCCAATAGTTGAGAAATGAATTAAGTTGGGGATTAGAACCCATTTGTGAGAGCATGGGTTTGACCGCTCGGCTTTTGGCTGAGTGGCTTAGTTAAGAGTAGTCTAATCTAATAGATTTTGGTTTCTTGTATTAATTGCTGCAATGCATGCTTCTCCAGATTTATTTTCAACCTCACAGCTGTGTGTGGGAATCTATAGCAATCTTGGCTATCAATTATTTCCATCTAACATTTGAAAATATTGTATACAAGACCTCTGGTGGCGCCTCCGAGTTCATCTTCGCGCACAGTGGTCTTTTGGTGATTTTTTTCGGATCAGTACAATTTATGGTGCTGCACTACCTCATAATGATCACTGATGCTGATAACTTAAATCTTATTAGAAAACGGATACTGAACCACCAATTGGTTTAATATCTAATGAAGTTTGTATTTCATTTGATTTGATTTGATGATACTTGTACTGGAATAATATAATGAACGGAATTTTTCTGTACTGAGCGTTTAGTCGGAGCAGTACAATTTACAATTCCAGATTATGGCGTTTGGCATCCGTTATTTTTGGATCGATACCATTTAGATTACTACATTGAAAGTTTATAGGGGAAATGAAGTAATTAAGTTTTGATTTTAGTATAAACGTCGTTACATTATCCTTCACTACTAGAAAAATAGGCTACTATGATAAAATTTTTGTGATAGATGTTAAAAAAATTAATCATTTATCACAAGAATATAATAGATGTGTGACAAAATATTCATATATTATAAAGACATAATAGATTTCTAATAATTTATTTATCTATCATATACACATGATGAATATTATTATTTAATGAAACATTGAATTTATAATGGGCCAATTTGGGCATGGAACGACTTGAAACCACTAAAAAAAAATTCTAAGTGTTGGACTCTCCTTTGACTTTGGCAAGCCCTAATTTCTTAAGCCAAATTTAATCACATACAAATACAAAATCATGCTGTCAACAACAGATTTGGTCCTCTACTGTGCTAGTTGCGAACAACAAATTGCTGCTCTTCATCTTCGTCTTCTTCCTCATCCCTAATCCACAGCTTGCTGGCTATTCTTATTTTCTTTGGTTTCATAGCTTAATGGTTGTTGCCGTAGTCTGGTACCTTCTTCAACTCCGAGCTATAGCTAATGTCTTCTTAATTTAGATTTTCTTCAAGTTCGAGCTGCTGCTACTGTCTTCTTTCATGAGAGGTAAGCTAATGGGTTTCTTCATTTGGGCACTAGATTTTGGGGTTCTCTAATCAAAATAGATCGGCTAGTCTGGTGATTGCTCAATTGCTGCCAATTTTTGAGGTGCCGCCCGGGTCGAGCCCTGCAACTCTACTTGACTTGCTGAATTTCAATTTGTCTTCGCCTGCACAAGTAATTCAATTTAACTTTGTCTAACCTAAAGTTTGTTTATTTATTCATTAGATTTTAGCTTGTTTAGGAAAGCTTTTCATTTTTATTAGGGTTTGCATTTAAATTCTAATAATTCTCGGGTTTGAATTTTGAAATTTTTTTTTTAAGGAGGGGGAATTTTCTTCATTGCCTTGATTTGTTAGCAGTCAGTGGGAATTTTGAATTAGAGCTTGCTGAAGCATTTAAAATATAATTTATAAATGTGTCCTGTAATTGGGATAAAAACTCTAGACTTAATTAATCTAAAAGAAGAACATTTTGAGCAATGTTGTAATGTGATTGCATTGCTGAGATAATGTCATCTTGTTTTGGTATTCTAAATATCCAAATGGACTATATAGTAGGCTATCCAGGTCAAGTTTTAATAGTAATCGGGCATTTTTCTTTCCTAATTTTAGTTTCATCTCTTTTTAGATGAAGCATATATAATTAATGCAAACTATTAACGAAAGAAAAGCTCTTAGTATTACTGATATTGGAGATCCATTTGTCTTCTTGCAAACTGTGAACACTTTTATCTCACATATCCTAGATATAAACTGACACGACCCGCCCCGAATCCACAGGACGAGTCTGCCTAATTCTTATAAAATCTTCCTAACGTAATCTGAATAATCATGGTTCTACCGAAAAATCGGCAAAGTCTCCCCTATATTTATTATAAAACCAAATCTACAAAATTATACATCAAGCACTCCCCAATAATTTCTGAATACAACCAACTTCATCAATCAATTATCTCAACCAAAATACCAAATCACTCAATTATTCAATATCAAATAAAATACATATGCTAACCACAATCTCCGAAATGTAACAAATTACAAACCCAAAATATTTCGATAAATCAATCAACAACTCCTAACATCACAACGTGGCCATAAATTCGAAAATGACTATTGTGGGTGGGATCATTGTTGTCACAAATCTCCCCGTTGAGGGGGGAAATATAATAAAAATGGAATGAGTATAAAACTCAGTGAGCTCAGTGAGTGGACAGTAGTTTTTCAACACAATTTTATTATAAATTAATAAATCATATCAAAATACCAACTCATTAAAATAACACAAAAACTTAAATAACTTATTAAATCAAATCAATGTACTCAAATAACGATATCGCAAATATACTGCATAAATCAATGAAAATTCATCATACTTATAACATCAATATCGAAATACCAAAAACTATCACCAAACAAGTACCCAGGGGAAATAATCTCATCATATCCGGACCTCGACGGACGGGCAATGACGTACTATCTGGGTACAATCACGCCCCGGAGCTACACGGATAGACAGGGAAAAGCCATATCATATCTCATCATATCCGGACCTCAACGGACAGGCAATGACGTACTATCTGGGTACCGCCACGCCCCGGAGCTACACGGATAGATCGGAACGTATCATCTCATATCTCATCATATCTGTGCATGCATAATCTCGTCCCCAAAAGACAAAGTCGCCCGAGTACACGGCCCAAAGCCTCTGTGTGTACTCAGACGGGCCCCAAAAGCCTGTATCTCATCTGTATCTCATTATCAGTATTTCTGTATTCATCATACCACATACATATCTCATCTCATATGTATCACTGTATCTGAAGGGGGAGGGTACTGTCTAATGATTTTAAAAACAATCATTATGCTCATATTCATATACCTTCGTACACATATACATAAACATATAATCTCATCAGAAATCTCATCCAAATTCACATTCGAAATCTCATCCAAAATCTCATTCGAAATCTCATTTCCTTTTTCATTAACATCTCTTAAATCTGCTTTTCTTTTCTTTAAAATATTACCATGCATATTCAAAATCAATAACCAAAATCATGAATCAAATACATTTCTCGTAATAAATACCAAAACACAGATAAAATCCATTTATATAAAATCATTAAATCGATGCCTTTAAAATCAATCTTGCAAACATGCTTTACCATATTTTTCAATCATAATAAACTACTATGAAAATAGGTTTTGTATATTCCACTCACAGTGACGGTGTCCGAACTCGGTATCGGCAACGTCCACGGGTTGATTCTCGTTCGCGGATCCTCCTAATTTGAGGAAATAACATAATTACTAATCATAATCACGAATTATTACTAGTATACTCGAAACGGTATTTATCTGTCATAAAATATTCTCGAATTTGTAAAATTACTAAAATACCCTCAACATCAAAATTCATCAAATTATCCTCGGAATCACATATTATCAAACTATCCTCAATTCCGATTACAAAAATATCCCCAAGTTTTGAATTTATAAAATTACCCTCGAAAAATTGTAAAATTACCAAAATGCCCATAACGACGTAAATTACTGAATTATCACCGAAATCTTAAATTACCTAATTGTCCTCACCTAAAATTATCAAAATGTCCACTGATTTTAAAATTCTAAAATTACCCCAAAAGTTTATGAATTTACCAAATTGCCCCTAACGGTCAACGGTGACCGGAACTCCTTCAACGGCGACGGGAAGCTCAGGTCTGCTAGATCTGGCCTCGGTGAGTCCAATGCTGCCGGCGGCGACCTCCCACGCGCTACGGTAACGGCGGATCTAGCTCCCCAAAAACCGTGAGCTTTCCGACGTCGATCGGAGACAATCCGGCCGTTTCAGGTCACGGGGTTGGTCGGGAAATGATGAGGGGAAGCTGAGGAACAAGATCCAAGCAGTGGATCGGCCCAATTCCGGCTAGATCGACGGCGAACAAAACGAGTTGAGCTGTAATTTTTCGGGTTCGGTTGCCGGCGTTCTGGTGGGTTTCCGGTGACGAGGACTGCAGGAATACGTCGGCCGGCTCACAAGCTTCACGTCGGTACCAAGCTCGACCGAAATGGTGGCCGGAAACCTGAGATCCGGCCGGGTCTTGGTCGCGGGTCGGGCACGGTCGCGGGTCAACGGGTCCTCTCTCTTTCTTTCTCTTTCTCTCTCTTCTTCTTTCTATTTTTGGAAAGTAAAATCCCTCTCTCTCTCATGACTTTCCATTTATAGTAAGAGAGAAAAGAATTTTTTTTTTTTTTTTTTTTAAAACTAAATCCGGACCCGAGTGCCAAAATAAAAATCCAATTACACGGGTATAGAATCGCATCTGAACTGTCTCGATTTTATGTCGCGACAAATTTAAATTATTTCGAGCGCGATCAATTTTAATAACTGCGACCGATTTCTCGTAACGATTTTAACAATCGGACTTTTAAAACAAATTTATGACGAAAAAATAAAAATAACATCGCACTCAATTAAATAATTTCGGTGCATATGTTACATAAACGTCTTTATATAGCTTCAAGCCAAAATATGTGAGAAATTCTCTAATCTGGTCACAACTTTATTAGCAACCAAGAACGAAAGAGTGTTAGCTTCTAGTTATAATTTGAGGACTCAAGCTTGAATGAGTGAGTGATAACTCGTACTGTCTATATTGCTATGTATGTTATGCCTCATTAACATTATGTTACTTGGGTAACCAAATTTTGCGTGTATCAATTACTAATTTTCTTAATTCATTGGATGCAACTTAAGAGCCTTTAGAATGATGCACCAGCAGACCCTAGCACAGGTCACTGCCCAAGCCCAATCTCATACACAAAGCCCTGCTGAATATCAATGTTGTTAACACATTGAATAATTTCCTCATGACTCCAAGGTTTTAATCAAATTTAAAGGTATATGTGGTTCTCAAACCCATTACAATTGATTGGTGCTTGTGTTTTTTTTTTTAATTAGAAAGATATCTTCTGCAAAAACTTTATAAACTTCACTGTTGGAAATGCAAATGCTTTGTATAGTGGTACTTGCATTTATTTGCTTGGTCTTCTACCATTCCAGTCAAATAATTTATTTTGACTTGTGCTCATGACTATCTTGTTGACAAAGAAACTAGGCCATTTACAGATGCAATAATGTGCATCATATGATTTTTCTCTTAATTGACATGTTGAACTTTTTGGAAGATTTTTCTTTTCTAATTTCATTTGTCACATATTGTGCTTTGTTAGATGGAAATATTTTGGTTTGTGGACCATGTTGCACTTATAGATTTTCAATACTTGGTGGTCCTTTAGCATCATAAATTAAATTGGATGCATTTAAAGCATCCAATGCATAGCATCATCACACTAAAAGTTCTCATCTAGTTGGGATATTTTTTCTCCTTATTTCCTCCAGTAGAGACATTATGTAAGTGTATATAGATTCAATCCTAAATGGACAATCAAAGTTGGTGACTAAGTGTTAATCTTATAATATTGATTTTGATAATAACAAAATTTATATGTTCTTGATTAAAATGTTTGGGTTATTAAAATGAATTTTTTAAAGCCATAGACATGTTTATAGAAGCTTAATGACCGTTAACTTGAGTTGGAAAATCATTTTTCTACAAAAAGTTGTCAAAATATAGATTCTGAAAATTACCCTTTAACCATTTATTATAAAATGCGAAACAATAATTTACAGAAAAGATTTAGTCTTTAAAATTATTTCAGAACATTCTGGAAATTAACGGTTAACCGTTTATTACTAACGGTGAACCAATAATTTACAGAAAGTAGAAAACTTTCTAATTTTGAACCATTTAGCAAAAACGAAAATCTAAGTTTGTTTTGCAGGATTCTGGAAATAAATGGCGGTCCGATAACTGCAAACGGTAAACCGTTTATTTAAAATCTAAGCGCAACGACTATTTGAACAAGTTAAAATGGTAAACCGATAACAACAAACGGCAATTCGATTATTCTCAAAAAGTCAACAACGATTAGTTTAAGCTCATACTATAAAATAGCTCAATCAAATTCAAATGAACGAGTGATCCAACAATTATCTTTGAGCTTGCTACTGAGGAAACAATCTCTTTTGAGCTTTAAACTTGTTTTATTTCATTGATTTACACTTTGTGATTTCAATTGTAATCATATAGATTGTGTGAGAGATTGGTTGATTATAATCTTTGTTTTTGAGTGATTGTAAGTGTTAGGATACACTTGGGTTAAGAGATTGAGAATAATGTCTTGTTGTAAAGGTTCATTGACATCTTTGAAGTCAATTATAAGTGTTGTTGAAGCCTTGGAGGCTTGCTTAGTGGAATCCTTAAGCATAGTGAGCTTGGAGGGGTGGCCGTAGGCACAGTTGGCCGAACAACGTAAAAATCATGCGTTTGATCTCTCTTCCCTTATCTTTTTAATTTCGAGCATTATTAAAATTATTACTTTTGAATTTATTAAGACATTAGTTTAAATTGTTGTGTGGTTTTATTTGCTTAAATTTTAAGAACTCAATTCACCCCCCCTCTTGGGTAGCCTAGTTAGTATTTCACTAAGTAAACTAGCCAGGCAAAGAATGGTCTTGCAAAGCTAAATTGAAGATGTAATTTTGGAAAAATTGAAACAGTTGGTCCATAAACAATGATACTTTTGCTCCTAAGAACTAACAGATTTTAGCTTATCTATCTTTTTTGGCTTATATATATATATATATATATATATATATATATATATATATATAACTCTCTGAGATTTATAATTTTTCTCATTATAGATTCTGCCTAATTATTTGGCAATATATTTTTTGCTGTCATAATTTCATAGCTTACTAAAATATTTTCTACATTCTTATTTGAAATAGAATCTAAATGTTTTTGTTTCATTTTTTCAATTGGTTTAGGGCAGTATTTCTTCGATATATTGAGTATATTCTTCATGATAAAGCATCATTTATGCATTCTCAAGTGGTATCAACATATGATGCTGAAATTAGAGCTACTATATAGACAGACTGAGTATGTTCAATGATAAACCTTGCCAATCTTGTGATATAATGGTACAAGCTGAGGGAGACGTTAAGCTGGTATGCTCCCAAAAATCTGCTTTCTGAAACCTTATATCTTTGTGTCTTCAGTTATGTACATTTGAATCAACTTCTATTATTATTTTTCCCATGCAGTCCATAGTAAGGCATTGACTATAGCATGTGCAACACTCTGCCTCCGTGATCAAAGTGGGTATTTGATGTTATCTTATATTGATCTATTTGGCTTCAGAGAAGAACAATTTTGGAGAATAGAAATTTTTTAAATTAATAGTTATGGTAAGAAATAGAATGCAGCTTGCTTTAGTTATGGATATTAGTTCAAAATTCTCATCTCTGTTCTCTACCATGTGCTGGATGCAACCTTTGGACGCGTATAATGTTTACTACAATTTTCTTTTTTTGTACTCATCTTAATGTAATCTATGTTTCAGGTGATGTTGGTGGCTTTTGGAATTTACTATCTATATTTTTTTATGGATTAATTATTTTTTTTAGTGATAATTGGTGATTGGATATTGTAAAGGACTTATGAGATATTGTTATAGATTTGATTCACCGTGTATTTTGATGATGCTATTTGTTGGAAGTTTCAAGTGATTATAATTTTTAGTGTATGATGTTATTTGGTATTTGACAGTTTTTATGAATTTGAATGTAATTTTTATTTCAGTTAATTAAAGTTTTAAAATGTGGTTTTTGTTATTTCGATTTCAAAATTCTAGAATTTAAAAATAATAATTAACATTATTATAATTTTAAAATTAAAAATAATAATTTTATTTTTTAAAACCTCAAAGCTCATGATTGAGGATGTGAATCATTAATATGTGACCGATTTTGAAGAAATCTACCAAATTCAAAATAATTCAAACTACCCGCTAAAATTTTCAATTAATTCTCGAAAATCTTGTAAAACCACGCCACTTGGTTTGTGACATATGTGTGATAGATGCACACTGTCATGGGAACATATGATAGATAAAATTCTTTCATAAATTTATCATAGGATTTACATTAATAGATAAAAATTCTATCATAATGAGGGTCGGATGACAGATATTCTCTGTCATAGTAGACAATTTTTTCAGTAGTGCTTATAATATCGAGAATTGCATCAAGAAGAAAAGGGTTATCATAGTAGGCACAATCCTAAACTGTTTCGCTTCATGGCTTCATGGTTAACAGATGCTCGGTGTAAGGAATTCATGTCTTATTGCTGCGATCGTAACATGGATTTTATTAAGTCAGCTAAGGACTTTGCGGAAACGGCCAATCAGTGGAATAAAGAGGTTTTCGGTAGCATTTTTCAAAGGAAGAGGACTTTACTAGCTAGATTAAACAGAATTCAGAAGGCTCTAGAGGATTATAGCTCCAAGTGACTTTTAGATTTAGAAGAAATGCTTAAAAGAGAATTGGAGACAGTCCTCATTCAGGAAGAATTGTTGTGGTACCAGAAAGTGAGGAAGGATTGGATTGCTTGGGGGACAGAAATACTGAATGCTTCCACCATAAGAACATTCAGAGAAGATGCAAAAACCGTATTGAAGTGATTAAAGATCAGCTAGGGCAGTGGCTGCATGATGAAAGAGAGATTAAGAAGCACGCTGTGGAGTTCTTTTCTGAACTCTGTACAGAAGATAATGAGGAGCATCTTCCCTATCCTGTCAATGCAAATTACCCGTAGCTTGATACGGATGTGATGGAAGCACTTGGGCGAGATGTGGATGATATAGAAGTTAAAAATATTATTTTTTGTATGCCGCCTATGAAAGCATGGGGTATTGATGGCCTCCATGCAATCTTCTTTCAATCCCAATGGGACTTAGTGGGACCCTCAGTGTGTAAGCTCGTTAAGCAAATATTTTCAAAAAGGATAGTCGCAATGGAAATCAACAGTACACTCATTGTTCTTATCCCCAAGACCTAAAATCCTAACAACCTCAAACTCTACAGGCCGATAAGTCTGTATACTGTTGTTGTTTATAAAACTGTCACGAAATTACTGGCCAACAGATTGAAACCTTTGCTATCACACCTTATTGGTCCAACTCAAACCAGCTTCGTGCCGGGCTGACATATCACAGAGAATATAGTGGTAGCTCAGGAAATTATCCATTCAATGAGAAGAAAGAGAAGGAAAATAGAAAATATGTTGATTAAGGTGGATCTTGAGAAGGTGTATGATAGACTTAACTGGAATTTTATTTATGTGACTTTATGCCTTGTAGGCCTCCTTATGGAGTTCATCCACGTTATTATGGAATGCATCACTTCTGTGTCCGTGCGAATTTTATGGAATGGGGAGCCGACAAACTCTTTCTCTCCATCAAGGGGAATTAGATAGGGTGATCCACTCTCTCCCCATATTTTTGTGTTGTGTATTGAGAGCCTCAGCCATGGTATTAACCGAGCTGTGAAGGAGGGAAAATGGAAGCTGATTCGCCTTAGCCGCAAAGGTACTCCCATTACTCATCTCTTTTTCGTTGATGGCCTTATTCTTTTAGCAGAGGCCTGTAGGGAGCAGGATACTGTTATCAACAATGTCCTTAGAACCTTCTGCATGAGCTCGGGTGAAAAGGTTAACAGAACAAAAAGCTAGGTCTTCTTCTCCAGGAATGTTGCTTCGAGGGAGGCGTGTAAGATTGGATAGGACCTGGGTTTAACTGTCACAAAGAGCTTGGGCAAATATTTGGGATGCCCTTGTGGTATGGCGTCCTTGGTTCTCCCTATTTTGACGTCTCAAAATATTCTTTCCACTGAGAATTAATAGAAAGTTGTATCACTTGGGTACTTCGAGGGAAACCCAAATCCTCCAATATTTGACTATAAGTGAAATTGGTAAAAGACCCTTTGTTATTCATTGAACTTCAAATAAATAGAGCCATTACAAATTCAATTCCTTTTAATTAGGAAGACTTATTCAAATAAAACCTAAACCCAATAATCCAAACTAACAAACAAGACTAATTCAACAAAGACTAATTCAAGGCCACGTAGCAAACACGTAGCAAATTGATAGCCATGTAAAGTACAGGTGTTTGTTGCTGGTAACAAATTCCCTCCCACTTAAAGAAGTCACTTGTCCTCAAGTGCAAAATCTGGAAACTGATTCTTCATAAACCCAATGTCCTCCCATGTTGCATCCGATGGTGAAAGGCCTTGCCAATGGATCAAAACTTCTCCTTTTCCTTTACGCCACCGATAATCTAATATAGTTTGCGGAGCAGGGACCATTTTATCATCGATTACTGCTGGAAGCTGAGATTGAACATTAATATTGTCTCCCACCATTTTCTTCAAGAATGAAACATGAAAAACCGGATGAATACGAGCATCTTTAGGTAACTCTAGTTTATAAGCTACTGCACCAATTCTTTGCAAGACTTTGAAAGGCCCATAGTATTTTGGGGAGAGCTTGAGATACTTTCTCATTGACAATTGCCTGTATGGTTGTAACTTCAAGTATACCCAGTCACCCACAGAAAATTCCCTCTCGGTGTGCTTGGAATCATAAATCTTCTTCATCCTTGCTTGAGCAATCTTGATGTTTTGCTGCAAGTCTTTTAAAACCATGTCTCTTTGTAAAAGTTCTTCTTCAACAGAAGCCACTTTAGCAGTGCCAAGAACATAAGAGAGCAAATTTGGAGGCTCTCGCCCATATACTACCTCAAATGGCGTTCTCTTTATAGTCGAATGCCAACTTGTATTGTAGCAGTATTCAGCCCAAGCCAACCAACGAACCCAATGACTGGGTTGAGAACTTGTGAAACAACGCAGATACATTTCAACAGTTCGATTCACCACCTCACTTTGTCCGTCTGTTTGAGGATGATAAGCTGAACTAAAATTGAATTTTACACCATTAAGCCGGAATAATTCCCTCCAAAAAAGACTTGTAAATGTAGAATCTCGATCACACACAATAGATTTTGGCATCCCATGTAAGCGAAATATATGATCAAAGAAAGTTTGTGCAACACTCAGGCGTGTACGGATGCGATATTGCAATGAAGTGAGCATATTTTGATAACCGATCAACCACCACCAAAATAGTAGATTTTCCCTTTGAAGCTGGCAATCCATCAGTGAAATCCATAGCAATGTCTTCCCATATTTGACTAGGAATAGGCAAAGGTTGTAAAAGTCCAGTTGGCATTATATTCTCAACCTTATGTCGTTGGCAAATGTCACAATTCTTTATAAACTCCCTGATATGCCTTCTCATTCCCTGCCAATAAAATGTGCTACGAATTCGGTGTAAAGTCTTTTGGAACCCTTCATGTGTGCTTCCATGTGTAGCTCCAATTATTTCATTAATGAGAGAAGAATCCGTTGGTAAATAAATTTTCTCTTTAAAGAGAAGTAATTCACTTTGAATTCTCCATGGTCCAAGTGCTTCCCCTTCCCTTACGAGCTGTATTAACCTTTGAAGAACTGGGTTCTTTTCAATCTCCACTCTAATAACTTCCACCCAATTTGGTATTGGCTGAGAGAGAGCCAAAATTTCTGCTGAGCGAAATTCTTCTCTTCGAGACAGAGCATCTGCTACAATATTCTCTTTCCCTTTTTTGTAAACCACCACGAAGTCAAACCCCATCAATTTATACAACCATTTTTGTTGTGCCTCTGTTGTTATCTTTTGATCCCATAAATGTTTGAGACTTTGCTGATCTGTGAAGACTATGAATTGTCTGCCTAGCAGATAAGCACGCCATTTTTGTACAGCAAGCACAAGAGCCAACATCTCTTTCTCATAAGTAGAAAGTAAGAGGTTTTTCCCATGCAAGGCATGACTAAAGAATGCAATTGGTCTTTCTTGTCTCAAGACAGCTCCTATGCCAGAACCAGAGGCATCACATTCCACAATAAAAGCCTTCGAGAAATCTGGAAGAGCCAAAACAGGAGCCTTAGTCATCACCATTTTAAGTTGTACAAATGCTTCATCAGCAAGTAGAGTCCATGAAAATGAGTTCTTCTTCAGCATGTCAGTAAGTGGCCTGGCTATTTTACCAAAATTCTTGATGAATTTTCGATAATAGCCTGCTAGTCCTAAGAAACCACGCAAAGCTTTGACAGTCTGCGGTTTAGGCCAATCCACCATGGCTGAGACTTTGTCAGGATCAACAGCAACTCCTGCATCTGAAATAATATGTCCTAGATACTTGACCTCTTTTTGGCCAAGTTGGCATTTTTCAGCTTTTACAAACAGTTTGTTAGCTTTCAAAATAGAAAATACTTCATCCAAATGTTTGATATGGTCAGCCCAAGACTTGCTATAAACCAAGATATCATCAAAGAAGACAAGAACAAATTTTCTCAGATAATTTTTGAATACCTCGTTCATGAGAGCTTGAAATGTCGAAGGTGCATTTGTGAGTCCAAACGGCATAACCAAAAATTCATAGTGGCCATCATGAGTACGGAAAGCCGTTTTCTCCACATCTTTTGAATGCATCCGTATTTGATGATAACCAGAACGAAGGTCCAGTTTTGAAAAAATTTGTGCACCATGTAGCTCATCCAATAACTCATCAATCACCGGAATGGGAAATTTATCTTTGATTGTAATTTTATTTAACGCCCTGTAATCTACACACATACGCCAAGAACCATCATGTTTTCTCACCAAAATCACAGGAGAGGAATATGGGCTTGTACTGCTACGGATCACACCATTGGATAACATCTCGCCCACTAATTTCTCAATCTCCGTTTTCTGGAAATGAGGGTATCTATAAGACTTGACACTTACTGGTCCCTGACCTGGAACTAATGGAATTTTATGGTCATGTGTCCGTTTTGGTGGAAGCTCTTTAGGTTCTGAAAACACCTCTCGATACTTTTGTAAGAGTGGTTGTAATTGTTGGGGAATAGTGTGGCGGTCCTGAGCTGGTAGGGTCGGTATAGGAAATAATTGAAGAAGAATGCCATCTTTCTTTTTTCTAGCTACTTGCTCAAACTGGTTTACATCAACCATTTTATCGTCTGGAATGGTTAACCCTTATAATGCCACCTCTTTGTCTTGCAAACAAAATTTAATTTGTAACTTTGAGAAGTCCCAAACAATAGGCCCCAATGTACTCAACCATTGAGCCCCTAGAACCACATCATATCCGCCAAGGGGTAATAAATAAAAATCAACATAAATAGGAAATCCTTGCAAAATGAGTTGAACATTGGTGCATTTACCTGGGCTAACCAATTTTTCACCCGATGCCACCATCACCTTCAAGTTCCCACCTGGCTGGGGCTTCAAACCCGCTTTGTTGGCCAGCTTCTCACTAATAAAATTATGGGTACTACCCGAATCAATTAGAACATTAACAACCACATGATGAATATGGCCTTTTATCCTCATTGTCTCAGGCACCCGAGCGCCGCTAATAGCATGTAGTGATATCTCAGGAGTTGCCACAAAAAAAACCTTTGCCGCTTCATCCTCCATGACCACATCACCATCTTCTTCATCTAGACAAGCTTCAATCACAAATAGCTTTGGACATCGATGGCCCGGTTGGAATTTTTCATCACAATTATAACAAAGACCTCTTCTTCTTCTATCTTGTAGCTCTGCAGTTGATAGTTTTCTAACTGGAATAGTAGAGATGTCATTGGTTTTATTCTTGGTTGGTTGGAAGTTCGATTGCACCACTGAAGGATTCACTTTTTTCTGTAGCATGTTTCGAGCTTCAAATAATCTTGCCAACCCAATGGCTTCAGAAAGTGTCATTGGTCTTCCAGCTTGGACATCAGCTCGGATAGAATCTCGTAGGCCACTAACAAAGCAACTCACTTGTCGTGCTTGAGGTAGATGCCCGACCTTGGCCAAGAGTCTTTCGAATTGCGATTGGTATTCCTGCACAGTTCCACGTTGCTGTAATTTGGTTAGTTCACCAAAAAAATCACAAAATTGGTTCGGGCCAAAGCGAGAAAGCAACTTCTTTCGAAAATCATCCCAAACGAGATGAGTCATGTCTTGTTTCAGCAATTGATACCACAATTGAGCATCTCCTTCTAGATGGAATGAAGCGAGTGACACTTGATCAGCTTCTGCGGTTTCTTGGAATTGAAAAAATTGTTCAGCTCGGCATAACCAACTCATGGGGTCTTCTCGTCCGTTGTAAGTGTAGCATGGGTTCTAAGTGGAGCTTGTGAGGTTTCTCCATGTTCTCTAGTTGATTGGCTCACCAATTGGTCCAGCCGAACAGAAAGCTTATCAAACATGTCTGCCATTTTTGTCATTATATCTTGCTGTCCACTGGAAAGTGATGCCACAGTTTGCTCCAATTGCTCTACTCTCTGCTCCATGCCTGAGCTCTGATACCACTTTGGTATGGCGTCCTTGGTTCTCCCTATTTTGACGTCTCAAAATATTCTTTCCACTGAGAATTAATAGAAAGTTGTATCACTTGGGTACTTCGAGGGAAACCCAAATCCTCCAATATTTGACTATAAGTGAAATTGGTAAAAGACCCTATGTTATTCATTGAACTTCAAATAAATAGAGCCATTACAAATTCAATTCCTTTTAATTAGGAAGACTTATTCAAATAAAACCTAAACCCAATAATCCAAACTAACAAACAAGACTAATTCAACAAAGACTAATTCAAGGCCACGTAGCAAATTGATAGCCATGTAAAGTACAGGGGGTTTGTTCCTGGTAACACCTTGCTTCGCTCTCGGGTAGGGAAGAGCACGTATCAAGCTATCTTAGACAAAGTGGAGTAGAGGCTTTCAGGCTGAAATGCTCTTAATTTATCCTTTACTAGGAGAATCATGCTCACTCTGTCGGTCTTACAAGCCATCCCAATGTCTGCTCTATAGACCACAAAGTTGCCAGTGAGTATCCATGCTAAAATTGATCAAATATGTAGCAGTTTATTTGGAGTGGTAAAAAGGATGATAGGAAAATCAATATAGTTAATTGGAGCAATGTTTGTATGTCCAAAGATCAGGGCGGTTTGGGACTCAAAAATTTGAAATCAATGAATTTGGCTATGCTCATAAGGATTGGTTGGGGCTTGATTTTGAACCCAAATAGTTTTTGGGTTAAGGTTCTATGTACCTAGTATAGAATTGATCCTGATAACCTCCCTCCTAAACTCCTCACTAAATATGGTTCTCATCTTTGGAAGGCTGTTGGGGAAGTTTGTAGTAAAGTACTTCGAGCAGTCAGTTGGGCTATTAGAAATGGTCAGACAGCTCGGTTTTGGTGGGATGCATGGCTTCATGATGGAACGATTTTTATATGAGTCCCTAAGTTCACCATCATTTACCAAACAATGTTGTTGCAGATTGTGTTACGGTAGAGGGGCACTAGAATTGTCATTTATTTGAGAATTTACTCCTAACCAATACTTTATGAAAGATTACTGCCACTAAACCCCCCGGTAGGAATGAAGTTAAAAATTTACGTTACCGGTCTTATTCTAAGACTGGGGAGTTCAGTTTGAAGTCGGCTTACACATCCATCATAGAACCTGTCCAATTACGACAAAATTTAATATGGACTGTCATTTGGAATTGGAAAGGCCCCCAATCTACTTGCACTTTTTTGTGGCTAGCCATAAAGAGCTCTCTAAAGACTAAAGATTTTCTTTTTAAGAGGCATATTATTGCAGATGTCCAGTACCCTAGGTGTAGTTACGACGTAGAAAATGTTTTACATGTGCTCCGAGAGTACATCCATGCAAAGAAAGTGTGGTCTTCGTTGCTGCCTTCACTTTGTAGAGAGGAATTTTTCAACATGAGTTTGAAAAGTTGGATCGTAATGAATCTGAGTATGACCAAGAAGATGATTGGAAATGTAGGATGGCACTATATTTTTGCGGTGGCAGTTTGGAGGCTATGGTTTTAGAGGAACCAAGCTATTTTTTTGAATAATTATGATAGCACGAGGAATATTGTTTTAGATATCAAGTCACGAGCTGCTGAAATCCAAACGATTAACCACTCAGAAATCCGAACAGGAGTGGCTCGAGTTACTAAATGGATGCTTTGGAATCTTCCTCCCGAGGGTATCTTTAAACTGAATAACGATGGATCCAGAAGGAACTTAGGTGTTGCTGGGGCTGGGGGTCTAATTCGGAATAACAACGGAGAATGAGTGAAAGGTTTCAGTATTAATCTTGGTGTGTGCTTGGTGACAATGGCTGAGTTATAGGGAATTTATTAGGGTCTTTTGCTAGCTTGGGAGGTTGCCATTCGTGATCTTCTCATTGAAGCCGATAGTGCGTGCGTGGTTCAAATGATTGCCAAAGATTGTACTACTGTTAATGCTTGTTATCCCCTGATTCGTGATATTAAGGGGTTAATGGCTTGCAATTGGCGAGTAGCTGTGCATCATATTTATAGGGAATCGAATTGGGCCGTAGATTTTATGGCTTCCTATGCTCTCCAACTTCGTCTAGGAATACACATTTTTGCGTCCTCCCCTCCTGCGATCTCTACTTGGCTTTTGTATGATGGCTTGGGGATCTCGACCCCTCGCCAAGTAACTACTTAGCCTTGTGGGGCTACTTATGTACCAAAAACAAAAGGGTTATCAAATCTCCACATGTAGTTATTGTATTACTTCTAAATTCCAATTTAATTATCAATAAAAATTTGATTTCCCAAAATTCAGGATACGAAAAAAACAAATGATAAGCAATCTGATAAGATTTTGAGAGTATTGGAGAATTTATCTCATGAACCCTTATTTTTATACTAAAAAAATTTTTGGAATTGCTCATAGAAGATAATTATAAAAAATATCATTTTCTCTCTCATCTACACTCCTCCCTCTCTAGCACCACCACTGGTCATCGTCACCACAAGTCAATCCTCATCATCACACCATTCTTTTAAAGACATAAAGGGCGCCTTAAAAATACCGAAAACAAAATCCCAAATTCATCTTCATTATTTTTGAGTTTGCATTCAATTTACTTGGTAAAATTTGGAATTTATTTAGATTACTCAAATTCATGGCTTCCAAAGTCAAACCTGCTTTCATTTTGCTTTCGATTATTTTTTTAAAATTTTAATGTTTCGATATTTTGCATTCAAATGGATGGTTTTATTTCTTGCATGGATAAATTATGCTTTCATAATTATGGGAGTTTGTCATCAAACACTCTTCACCACCAGAAATGCAGCAAATCAAATGGGCGAACGCTGTTCAGAAGCTCTCCAACTGTTACTATGATAGCTTTTGCGGGGTGGTTAATCTCTGAACATTTTAACCAATAAAAAGAATTATAAATAAGGGTAATTTTGGAAATAAATAGGGTAAATTAAAAAATGGGGACTGAACTACTAAAGAGATAAATTAGGGTTCAAATATCACTACCTAATTTTTAAAATTTGAGTGATAGGTCCAATAACTCAGTTTAAAGAGTAAATTGATGGGATTAAATATTTCAACACTTTTTTTAATAGAAGTTAGAAAAATGTTTGAATTGTTTGAATTTTTTTGTAGACACTATGGATGTCAAAAGTACTCACTTGCCATGATCGGGCAACCTGGGGATGAGGTTGGACTAGACTAGGGCTTCACTTGATAAGTTCGGAATTCGGCCCAACACCTCGATTTTATAAAAAGATATTATAAAATATATATTATTTTAAATAATTGTATTTATTTGGCCCACCTATTACATGTAATCAAAATTTTAAATATTAAAAGTTCATATTTTTAAGCCTAATTTCATCAAAATAAAATTTAAAAAATTATAAAATTATAAAATAAATTAAAAAATATACATATAATATAATATTATAAATTATTAAATCCAAGTTTTTTAAGTTCGGATTAAAAAAAGGGCCTAGTGTTGGGCTTTTTAAGCCTAGTAGGGGCGTTCATTGTAAGAAGCCGAATGAAGAGCATGGAGTTTCATTGCGAACATAATTCTTAGCTCACGGAAATAAGAAGCTAAACTAAGTGATTCGGTCCCTAATGTTAGGGCATCACTATAACACTCTCAAATACTTGTTTCTTTATCTGTGTGGTAAATAAAAGAGTGAAAAAATAAATCGTCTCTCAAAAGACTCTTTAAATAAAAATAAATTTTATTATTTTAATCAAACTTTTTTCTCTATCATATTAATATTAGAATTAAAATAATACCAAATAATATACCGTCCCCGCATATTTATATCATTCACATTTTTTTTATAAAAGTTATTAATTTGTTCCTATCTACATCATTCACATTTTTTTTATAAAAGTTATTAATTTGTTCCTATCTACATCACCAATATAATAACAAATTCATTATTTTTTTTATACGAAATATTTATTTTTATTGATAGATCATTTTTTCTGTAACCAAAAAATAAAATTTTCTCTGCTATATTTATTCTCATTTTGTGGTTTATTTTCATTAAACTAGCCAACTGTTCTTGCAGTGAGCTTGTAATTATTATTATTTTTATTATTAAACAAGCGTAAAAAATAAGTGATTTGTTTCATTTACACTTCAAGTTTTTGAGGCAGTTCTGCGAGGTAGGTATCTTCAACTCCCAATCCTTATTAAGACAACGGCAATCCCACTAGCCATAAACCTTGGGCTCTGCTTCAAAGTGGTAGTATTTTTTATTTTGTTGGATCAAACTTTGAAATGTAAATTTGTAACTCATTTTGTACAAGTCCCAAGAGGTGTTTTGCTTGCTTAATTTTTTTTTGTTGTGTTATTATTTTAGAAAATATGAGTAGTGATATTTCTATTGAGGAATTTTTAGGAGGTTTGGCATATCATCACTTAGTTAGTTAAGGGCAAAATCATAAAAGCAAACCTTTTAAACAAAATATTCATAAAAAAATTATGAATTGAAGGAAAAAAACACAACCTTAATACCTTTTGAATTGAAGTAGAAAATGTTTTAGTGTAGAATTAAGCTAATTCTTTTAATTGAAAGTTGGAGGTAGTGAGTCCAAATTAAAAATTATTGTTGTGATTAGATGAGTGATACACATCAAAACTAAATAACCCAAGAGCTATGATTTAAGAAATCAATAATGAATTCAACAAACCCTAAATTGAGAAATCACTTAATGCAACAAAACAAGAATAGAAATCAAAGTAAAAGACACAAGGCAGTTCTAGTGGTTCAAGCTTAGCTTAAAGACAAACATCCACTGTACTAAGCTTTCATTAACAATTAGACTCCAGAATTACAGACGAAAGAGAAAGTTACAAGGAACAAGATGAACAAACATTCTATCACAAAATCTCGCTTACTATCTTGCAATTGGCACAATAAGATCGTGCAGTCATCAGCCTTACAAACGCTGTTTCTGCGCAACTTAGTCGCTTTACAAGCTTTCCCGCCCTGCTTTTACTGTCTTGGGCACGTGTCACACAAGTGGGAACTTAAGTAATGCCAAAACGACATTGAGTGGCTGCCGTTTTACGTTCATCGGTTTTGCTTGACAACGTGCGTGTCACCTGCTAACCTTAGCAAGTCTGGGATGACATCGTCTCAATGTCGGTGGATCTGACCTTCTTCAATTCAGACGACATATCGGATACCCAAATAAAATACAACGACATATCGGGTATATCTGTTTAGAGGTCATATTCACAATCGGTTAAAGTCTACACGCTTTAGTTGGTTATGTAAACCTGAGTTACTAAATGAGGGGTTAGTCTTATAATCAATTATAAAATTTAGCTACAGTCTCCAGTTAATTAAATAAAGAAACCTTAGTTACTCGCAAAAACTTGATTTAACATTAATCAACAGCATTTTCTTTCAATTTTCAGCCTCTTTCTTTCATTATACTCTCCAAGATTCATCAATCATCGAGTCCTTCTTCATCATGTGGTACTACTTTTGCTACTTGTTCATTATTGTTTCTCTGTCATGTTGTCAATTTTCAATTGGCAACAAAACAAATATGTGAGCATCTCCATGTTTCTTGTCCGGATCCTTGAAACTCCAGCAAGTTTTTGATTAATGGCCTGCATGAGGCCAAAGGTAGAAATGGCGTGTTCTTATAAATGAATGAGAGTTTGTGTCTTCAGATGAGGTGCTTTTCATAGTTAACAATCGGGTAATTGATTTAATGTGACAAATGATTTGAACATTGGCAAACCATGGCATCTGATTAATTCTTTAGATAAGTGTTGACATGGTTTTGTTTCATATTCATACCATCTGCTGAGTAACATTTAGAATGCAAGCGTTTCATTAGATATGACGTATTTTTTGTTCATTAAAAGTTGTATACATGTTGTTATGGACCAAAGGTCTTCATTATTCATTCTTTGTATTACCCAAAGTGATATGATTGTTTGTGGATATGGTAACAATAAACAAGCAATAGTCTTTAGTCTTTAGTTCATAATTTAAGGGGGGAAAAATAAAGAATACTTTTTCTCCGTGAAATATTTGAATTGCCTTGATAGGACTTGATGCCAGTGACACTTCATATGCATGATTCAGAAGCTGGAATAGAAAAAACCAGTCACTTTGACAGGTGTTCTAGAGTTGAGCATGTCTGAGCCTTAGAATGCTCTAACTTCAATACTTATTTTACCCTTATTCATTCGATGTTTGATTGGATCGTGGTGGCTTGGCAACTTCTCTCTCAAATGACCTCTGAGAAGGGAGCCTGTTGATCAGCCCCTCCTTGACAAGGCTACTTCTGGAGTGGGGCACCTTTGCCCAGATTTTTTTCCCGCCAACTCTAACTGCCTCCAATTAACCGGAAATCACGCGTGCCACATAATTGACGAGCCTAAACGACGCTCAATGCCTGCCATTTCGAGGGATCTGTTTTGGCCCTGTCCGAGAGACTTGTCACTTAACTGTAATGACCGACAGCTCTTCTTTGTCATACGCATCGCGTGCGTCCAGTCGACTGTATTCAGACGCCATGACAGTTAGAGATCCAAACGGCGAACGTCATGTCGTTCGTAAAGTTTACCTTGATAGTTTTTTTTTTTGATAGGTACCTTGATAGTTGATACCTTTATGATTGAAGCAGAAAAAGGCTTGAATGCCATATTGCCATGCCCGTTCAATGATGATAAGCTGTTCGCTGAAGCTTGCATCAAACTAGTAATTATGATAGCATAATTATGATAGTATAATTTATCGATGCAAGAAATAAAAATCATCCGTTTGAATGGAAAATATCAAAACATAAAAATTAAAAAAAATAATCAAAAGGAAAATGAAAGCAGGTTTGACTTTGGAAGCCATGAATTTGAGTCATGTTAATAAATTCTAAATTTTATCGAGTAAATTGAATGCAAACTACAAAATAATGAAGATGAATTTGGGATTTTGTCAGAGGAATTTTCAAGGCTCCCTCTTTGTTTTTAAAAGAGTAGTGTGATGATGAGGATGCACTTGTGGTGATGAGGATAAGTGGTGGTGTTAGAGAGGGAGGAGTATAGATAAGAGAGAAAATGATATTTTTATAATTATCTTCTATGAACAATTCTAAAATTTGTTGGTATAGAAAGGGGGACTAATGAGATAAATTGAAGGTTCAAATAGCGTTACTTTTTAAAATTTTAGACTTTTCTTTATGAACCTAGGTAAATGCCAAATCTGGCCTTACTTCATATTTCTTTAGTCCTTTTAGTTTAGAGATTAAAAATTCCCTAATGCTCTCAAAATTTTATCAGGTTGTTTATCATTTGTTTCTTCGCATCTATAAATTTTGAGAAATCAATTTTTTGTTGATAATTAAATTGGAATTTAGAAGTAATACAACAACTTTCGTGTGGACATTCGACAACGTTTTTCTTCTTGACGCGATTCTCGATATTATAAGGATAATGTAATGACATTTATACTCGAATCAAAACTTAATTAATTCATTTCCTCTATAAATTTTCCATGTAGTAGTGTGAATTGTGTTGATCCGAAAATAATGGATGCCAAACGCTCATAATCTGGGATTATATTCCATGAAACACAATCTCATTTCCTCAACATCAAATAAGTACGTCTTTAAATTGTCCAAAAAAAGAAAAAAAAACATAAATATGTGTCTGCAATCCATTATGATTCGTGCCCTCCTCTTGACAAACATGCACATATATTTTTTCAAAATCTTAATAAACAGACTCTAAAAACTAAAATGGCACCACAATCCATATTCGGAAATTTATAACCTTGCAGAAGAGGAGAGTTTAGAACAAGGCGGTAAAGGTTGATGATTAAAATCTTATTTCAGTTTTGCAATGTCTTTTTGGGTAAGTTCATGCATGGTTTTTTTTTTCAAAAGGAAAAAGGGGGAGGGGGGGGGAGGGGGGGTGGGCGAGGACAAATCAATCTTTACCCCTCTTCCCACCCCCAAGGCTCGAACCCGAGTCTACACAAGTAAGGGAAGACAGATTGCACTCCCAACCAACTTGATTATGTCCTTGGAGACAAGTTCATGCATGGTTAATCACTACAACAAACAGTTATAACACTGACGAAATATTTCTCAGGGTTTAATATACCTTTTATAATAAATACTTTGACCGGGTCGTGTCGGGCCCGACTCGAAGCTAACCTGATTCGACCCTACCCGAACAAAAAATACTCGGGCTTTGATTGGGTCAGGCTTGAAATTTTTTACTCAAGCCCGAGCCCGACCCGACCAATTGTCATTCCTAATCATATTAGTTATTTTTCTTGTCTAATAATTCTACCCTGGAAATAGAGATGGTCAATGGGATGGCCTAGCGTCAAAAGAAGGCCCATGCATGTTAGTGCTCGTACCATGTTGTATTGTGCCGTGCCCGCTATGTGTTTTGTGCTGTGCCATGCCATGCCTAATTTTTTTTTACTTAGGCCTAGCCCGACACATGTATCATGCCCACCATGGTGTGCTGTGCTTAAGAAAAAAATCCGATAAACTTTTTTTTTTTAAAGAGCCCATGCGAAGTTTTTGGCGTATTTTTTTCAAGCCTATATACTTTTTTAAGTTCATGTGCCTTAGTTCAAATTTAATAGAATAAAAAATTAAAAACTGAAGTCTATATTCAATAATAATAAACTAATAATAGTACAAGAATGTAATTTTTTTTTTTTTGCTAAGAAACAAAATATTATAAAACTAAAAGAGATAAGTATAAGGATTGGTAGGACTACAAATCCACAAGAAAAAAGGACAAGATGTCCCAATCTAAATAAAACACTAAAAAACTAGATAGATCAAAATATCTTAAAACCTAAAAACACTAGCTCACTAAGAGTGCCACTCTCTTAAGATATAGAAGCTTCCCAATTAAGTAAAATAAAAAAGAAAGAGATGTCTTTGAATTTAGTAGTAATAGATGCCCATAGGGAAGCGCAGAACTTCACTTTGTTCCATAAGTGTGAAGGATCTTCTCCAGTTTTGTGATCAAACATTCTTTAGTTTCTTTCATTCCACACTATCCAGAAAATAGCCAAAACTGCACAGTTCCATAGAACCCTTGCTTTTTTTTGTCCCTTTTAAGTAACGAAAACTTTCCAATAGTACGAGAATGTAATATTAATTACTAAACTTGACCGTATAGTCTTAGAATTCTTTTTTAATACTTAACAGCAACAATAGTAATAAACTTTTCTTAAAAATTAACTTAATTGTTATATTGGACTTACATTGAGTCATAGATAATAATTCAAAATAATATTAATACATATTTATAAAATCAAGATATTGATAATTTTATTCATTAAAATATGATTTCAATTATTTATTTAATAAATTATAAAAATAAATCAATTATAGTAGTTTTTTAAAACTAAGAATTAAATGAATTTAAAAGATTCAATTTCTTAGTTTTTTGTAAAATCATTAAATTTGAAGTTTACTTTTATTAAAAAATGAACCATGCTTATTACGAGTTTTTTCACATGTTATGCTTTAATCCATCTCTAATCATACTGTACTTTTAAGGTCCACGTGCTTAAAATTCTAAGCCGGCCCAACCCATGTGCATGCCATGCTATGCCGTGTGCTCCACCGGAATGTGCTTGTGCCATGCTGTGCTGTACAAACACATGTCGTGCTACATGCCATCCGACCTATTGGCCATCTTTGCTTAGAGACACAAAACAAGAAGATATCATTAAAGTCTTTCGTCATGGAAGCATCTAGATTAATATTACCAATGAATCAAGTTTAAGATCATCTTGGCTGGACCCTGACGTAGGAAGCATATGTGATAAAATATATTAGAAATTATTATACTTCAGTCAATTAAGTAATTAATAAGATTTAGTTTGTTCTATTAATTTTTTTTTTAATTGTATTTGTAATTCTAATTCTAATTTAGATAGGATTTTAAAGAATTTATCTTACTTTGAGAAGGCTTAGGGTTAAGCTAGCTACTAGCATATATTTGCCTTTTATTTATAGTTTATGGTAATACTTTTAAGTTTTTCATCAATAATATTCAATATTTTCTCAATTGAGATATTTATAGTTTATGGTAATACTTTTAAGTTTTTCATCAATAATATTCAATATTTTCTCAATTGAGATATTTTCTCTTTTGTAAGAGGCCTCATTCTTAAATTTTAAAGAACATATGTTAGAATGACATTTAGTATCGCTTTCGCATTGCGTCAAGTGGTATCATAGTCTTTTTCTATGCCAAGCAGAGCTTTCTTGATCATCAACCACCTTCCATATGCAAATTCTTCCTCCATCATCCATTAATTCCAACAAGTTAAAAAAATAATTATAAAAATAAAAGAACAGCAAAACTTGAAGCTATCTTTATAGCCACCACAAGTGGTTGCCACTTCTGTCGTCCTTCTTCTTTTCCTAATGATTCTCAACTCATTTGAATAACCATAGGGAGCCAACCAAATCCTAGCTATCAAGCACTAACAATTTTACGATTTGCACTAAATGCTAATGAAAACTACCTAAATAGCTACCAAACCACTATAAAAAGAAAAAGTTACTCGATTCGTTGCCGTTCATTGCGATTTACCAATCATCACCACAAAAAAATTACTTACAATCACTAGCCCTTTCTTTTTAGCCAATTCCCTTTACCAGTTGTTGCCCTATTCACCAAAAATTGAAATAAACCTCAAACTGCCACTTCACTTCAATTTTTGGATCAACTTATTACGATTTGAGTCAAACCACCACTACCATCACACTCACCACCATCAATGACACGACTTGGCTCGAACCCCCATGGGAGAACACCTTAATGTTTTCTTGGATTACTCCTAAATCACCTAACAAGTCTTTCAACTAAATAGCTTCCTTTACAGACTCAGTAGCTGCCATATACTCTGCTTCCGTAGTGGACAGAGCAATTTTCGATTGTAGAATTGACCTCCAGCTGATCGGACCTCCACCTAATATGAATACATAGCCAGTTATTGATCTTCACTTATTTAGGTCTCCAGCAAAATCAGAATCACAATACCCGACACATTATTAACCACAATCGTTTTTATACAATAACACAACATCAATTGTCCCATACAAATATAAAAAAATCCATTTCACCGCAAGCCAATGGTCTTTACCCGGATTATGCATGTATTTGTTAACCATGCTACCGACTTGAGAAATATCGAGCCTTATGCACACCATAGCATACAAAAGACTACCTACAACACTTGCATATAGAACACGAGCCATGTAGTTGTGCTCCTCTTAGGAGAAAGAACATGAAAAAAAGCTTAATTTGAAATGAGAAGCTAGAGGAGTACATACCGATTTATTTTTGTCATCCATGCTATACTTCTCTAGCACCTTCTTCAAATAAGACCTTTGAGTTAACCACATGCTTTCATTCTTCTTGTCTCTATGAATCTCCATCCCAAGTATTCTCTATGCATCACCCAAGTCTTTCATCTCAAACTCAGAAGCCAATTGCTTCTTTAATATCTTAATCTCACATTTATTCTTCAAAACTATAAGTATATCGTCGATATAGCGTAACAAATAGATGAAAGCTCCACCTTGTAGTCTTCTAAAGTAAACAAAGTGATCATGTTCAACATATAAGCTTCATCAAAAGTAACATCTCTGCTATACTCAAACTTTTTACCTTTGAGTTAACCACATGCTTTCATTCTTCTTGTCTCTATGAATCTCCATCCCAAGTATTCTCTATGCATCACCCAAGTCTTTCATCTCAAACTCCGAAGCCAATTGCTTCTTTAATATCTTAATCTCACCTTTATTCTTCAAAACTATAAGTATATCGTCGACATAGCGTAACAAATAGATGAAAGCTCCACCTTGTAGTCTTCTAAAGTAAACACAGTGATTATGTTCAACATATAAGCTTCATCAAAAGTAACATCTCTGCTATACTCAAACTTTTTACCTTTGAGATTTCAAAGCTTGTAGCCTTTAACTCCACCTTTGAATCTTACAAAGATAGCTTTCCTTGCACGAGGATCGAGTTTATCATTCTTTACATGATAATTAGTTGGACACCAAACACATGAATAGAATAATAGTTTTGTGCATGCTTTTCAAACCACATTTCCAAATGAGTTTTACCTCCAATTGCAGCAAAAGGCAATCGGTTTATTAAGTGATTTGCGTAGCTTACAGTCTCAGCCCAAAATTTTTTATCTAAACCAGCATTAGATAACATACACTGTACTTTCTCCAACAAAGTATGGTTCATACGCTCAGCTCTACTATTTTTTTTGCGGAGTATGTCTTACCCTGAAATGTCTTTTTATATCCTCACTCTGGCATACTTGCAAGAATAGATCGGAAGTATATTCACTCTCATTATCATACCGTAATACTTTGATATTTTTGCCAGTTTGAGTCTCCACC
The DNA here is from genome assembly GCA_030449905.1 of Luvunga scandens. Lineage (NCBI taxonomy): Eukaryota > Viridiplantae > Streptophyta > Magnoliopsida > Sapindales > Rutaceae > Luvunga > Luvunga scandens. The sequence goes on along the minus strand of JASUUG010001041.1, from coordinate 145,192 downwards.
AATTTCTTTCATTTCACGAAAATCTCTAGAACTTCATCCTTTACTCGCGTGGTGTACACCCACACACGTTTAGAGAAATTATCAACAAATGAAACAAAATAATAGCTTCCACCAATTGATACAGTCTTGGTTGGTCCTCATACATCACTGTAAACATATTCAAGGATCTTACGAGTATCATGATTAGTCGTACCAAACTTGACCCTTGTTTTCTTACCTATTACACAATGCTCACAGAAATTTAATTTACAGATTTTGGTACCTTTTAAAAGTCCATGCCTTATCAAATTTTGCAAAGACTTCTCTCTAGCATGTCCAAGTCGTGCATGCCATAGCTTGATGGTGTCACTATACACCTCAGCAACATTAGTTTCATTAGTTGTACCTCTTTTCAAATAGTATAAATTATGACGCCGGATCCCTTGCAGAATCACCATAGCTCCATATGTGAACTTTATTTTGCCATCTTCAATCGTAACCTTATAGCCTTTAACTTCTAGAGCACCAACGAAAATTAGATTTTTCTTTAGAGCTAGAATATATCTAACCTCTTTTAACTTTTTGACCATTCCATCAAACATCTTAAGCCGAATTGTTCTTATCCCCATTGTGCGATAAGGTTGATCATTTCCCACCACAACTACACCGGATTCTAAATTACAAAAATTTGTAAGCCATTCCTTTACAGGACATACATGATAAGTTGATCTGGTAACAAGTATCCAATCGTTCGAACTAGCCATATACGTTGTAGGTGTAATACTAAGTGAATAATTAGAATTTTCATCTTTGTATGCTATGTTCGCTACTATTGGTTTCTTTCCATCTCTCTTCTGAGCTTTCGGACAATCTTTCCTCTAATGACATTTTCATGACAAAAGGCATACTCATCCCGAGCTATATTTATGCTTTTGACTTAGATTGAGAGTTCTTTTTACTATGCTTCTTCTTTTTCTCTATCGCCCTTCTTTTGGCTAACAAAACTTCAGACGATGTTCTTTCGAAATGTTTATCATTATTTCGAATTTCAAAATTGGTCAATGTTGTGCAGACATTTTTTTAAAAAATAACGTTTTTCCCATATAATAAGGTAGTCACAAAATGACTATATTCTTTTGAAAGTGAGTGCAGCAAAATCATAGCCTTGACTTCATCCTTTATATCTTCATCAAGATTTTTTAAATCAGCAAGTAACTTTTCAAATCTTGAGACATGGTCGTGCATTGACACCCTAAGTTTCATTTGAAAGCTATATACCTGGCTCATTGCATGGAGGCGATTTTTGAGACTTTTTAGCAAGTACTTTTCTTCCAATGTATGCCACAGAGTCATCATACACTCTTCATTTTTCACCATGTATTTCACTTTCTTGGTCCAACAATATCTTATCTGACAACATGCTTTTTCATTCATATGATCCCAAGTTTTTTCTTCATACAAGTGTTTTTTATTTTTCAAAACAACGTCAAGATCAATTTGAATGAGGGCATCCATAACTTCGCGTCTCCACATGCCGAAGTTGATTTTCCCATCAAGCTTTTCAACATCGATCTTCTGGCCTCCAATAACAAGTGCTGAAAAGTGATTTGACAATTCTCTCCTTCTACCTAAACTGTCTCTCGAAATAGTCTGGGTAGATCTCTCCCCACTTCTGAAAGTTTCACCTTCTACTATTTTCTCGACGAACTATTTCTACTGGAAAAATAATCTTTATGATGTTTATTTTGTATGAATAAATGCACCAGAAAAGTTCTTAGGAGAATAGAGAGGTCACAACGATCCCACTTAAAACCCAGACTACGTAGACTCTTATTGTTTTGTTGACAGAACTTTTATAGACATGCGAAAATACACACTACTTACAATAGATTGTCTCTCAAGTACAAATGGCGGTCTCCACCGTATTTGTGAACAGTACCATATTTGTGAATAATATTGTATATGAACCGTATATATGAACAATACCGTATTCCCCAAGTATGAACCTTTGGCTTTGATAAAAATTGTTGTGTGTGGAATGCAGAATCAAGTGCACCAAATAATTGAGGAAAAATAAAAGACACAAGAATTTAATGTGGTTTGACAATTAAACCTACGTCCACGGGAGCAAGAGAAAAATAATTATATTACTAACAATTATTTGAGTAATAAATCTCGCTCTCTAGAACCCAAATGCATCCAGTACTCTCACATACACTTGAAAGAAAATACCTCTCAATTGCTCAAACTCTCCGATTGCTCACTCTCAATAATTCTTCACTTAAGTTGCTCTGAACTTTGAAATGCTTCTCACAAATGTTTTTAGTACAAATGTATTCGACTTCTCTATTTATAGGCAAAGCTTACAATATGAATGCCTTAAAAAAACTTGGCCATTTTTCAATTTTAATGGCTTCGGTGCTGATTTTGGTGAAGGGTATAAAACTTCATGCTAGCACATGCACTTGTAGTCAAGAAGTTGCTGGCCATGTGCATTTGTTCAACAAAGTTGGCTTCGGTGCTGACTTTTTCAACACCAAAAGCACGTAAATGGATTTAAAGGGAATGCTTATAAGTCTAATAAATCTTTGTTGGATGCTGAAATAACATACAATAAGTACAAACAAATGTATGAAAAATTGCCAAAGACATCTAATACGTTAAAAACTATAAAATCTATGATGGAAACACACGAAAAGAGGTTGCAAACTGAAGTGCCTACATGCGACAAAGCTGTACAAGTTGATAAAGTCAGAAATGATTATAGTATTTTGCCTATTTCATCTACTGTATGTTGTATTTTAGGAATAATCATTGTTATAGGTATTTTGCATAAATGAAGAGATTGTACGCTTAGTTGTGTATGAATTGCGATGTTTAAATAAAATGCTTGTTATGTATGCATTCAAATGTTTAACGGTAGGAAGAAGAGACCTTTCCCTTTGGACCATATGTATATCTAGAGATATTATGTGTATAAAAAAAACAACAATAATGCAATGACACACAAGTAGCCAAATCTAACATATATCATTAATCCATTAATACAATTTCAAAGATTTACAGCCAAACCTAGCATGTATCATTAATCCGTCACTACAATTTAAAGTCAAAATACAAGTCAAACATCATGATTGTTATCTGCATTACACTATTGTTGTAGTAATTATTGGAAATTCTCATTTTGAGATCCTCGATAGGTTATTGAAGGAGAAGAATAATGTGACTGCAAAGTATACAGTGGGACTGGTTGCTATAATACATAAAATTAAACATCATATTACATTTTAAAAATATTAAATATAAGTATACATTAACGACTTGTAAACAATAATTTTTTTTTAAAAGGAAAAGAGGGGTGGGCAAGCCCAAATCAATTTTTACCCCCCTTCCCACCCCTAAGGCTCGAACCCGAGTCCACACAAGTGAGGGGCGACAGATTGCACTGCCAACTAACTCGGTTATGCCCTTAGGGGCCCTTAAACAGAAACTTACTGTGTGCCAATTATAAAGAATTGTTGATATTGCCTTTTAATTGTTCTGCAATAGATGTGTATTCATCGCTTACATAACGAAATGCATTTCACTTGGCTGTTTGCTAAGGAAAGAAACTTAAGCATACAATCTTCTTTAATTATATTTTATTTTGTTTTCGTTGGAAAAGTTTTAAGTTCTGTGAAGCTCAATTTACAATTTCTCTTGCATTTTAACAGTGCAGGCTTGCTATCATTTTGCAGGAAATTCATACGTGATAGGAGAGTAACTGTCCTTTAGATTATGACCTTTACAAATATCCCTGAAACAATTTTGAGGCCAACTACTTTTGCGAAGGTTAAATGAGTTGAGTATCGAAGTTTCTTTGCTTCAGATACCACTCAATGCCCATATGCTCCGAGTACTTGCACACCTTAACTGCTGCCTCCACCTCTGCCGCATGCTTCAAATTTGTTAAAGCAACTACAAATTAATCATGTCCCCCATCAGAATGTTGATGCATCATCCATCTATAGGAAAGTTCCTTCTTTCGAATATATAGAGGAAAATGTGGCAAAGAGCGTACTGTAGCCATCTGCAAAGGTATCAGTTGTCTGTTTTTGTGGAAGTTGTCAGTGCTTGCATCCATCAGGCTTAGCCAAGGCAGCTCATCTCCAAAGAAGAGTGATAGTGGCAAATTTACAAATCAGAGCTTACAAATTGCTTCTGGTGCTGTGCAAAATAAGGATGAATCTCCATAGAGAACTCCAATGCATCAAATTGTGTAAATGTTCTCTCGCTAGGCATTGGCAATACTCCGCTGGGGGATTTCAGTGGTAAAAAATTAGCTAACTTGTTTCTGAATCAGGAAAAACTGGTGCCAAATCTAGCTTCTCTCCTTGGGTGAATATAGAAATTTGGCGATGTAAGGATTCTTAAATGATATATGACACAAAATTAAGAGATCGAATGGTCAGAAAAGTACTCACTAGGAGAGGCGACGAGGGGTCAGACTGTTCCTTGTAGGATTCAGAATTGTTAGACAGGTTTTTTCTACTTCATGATAGTTAAAAAAGGATATGTATATGTATATACGTATGTATATGATGAAGGGAGAAGATAAAAGATTGGTCAGAGTGTATGATGGGTGTCGAAGCCAGCAAATATAAATACCTCCTCTAAATAAGATTGTGTATAGTGATTGAGCAGGGTCGCATCTACAGAGATTGGTAATTATTAAATCCTTTTTAAAATGAAAATGTAAATTGGGGGATTGTTGAAAATAATGAAAATCAATTTAAATTAATAAGAATGCAATTTAAAAGTGTAATTCAAAATAGGAAAACTCTGGTTGAAGGAATTAACTCAGCTTTGATTCGACTACTGATCATCGATACAACTATAAATCATTACTGCTTATGAATAGACCAGTTATAACTACTGAGACACTCTAATTGCCAATCTCTCCTTAATTAGTCGATAACCAAGGTACGACCGTTGGTTATTTCCCTAATCAATAGACAATCCTATATACGATCATAAGATTTAATCAATTGACAGCCTGAAAATTAGAGAGACTCAAATCCTAATTAACAAACGCATACGATGGTTCATTTAAATTAGATTATCTATTCCCATAACACAACGCACTGCTATGTTATTTGCCACAAACATCAAAATATTCATACGATGAATCTTTCAATTGGCAGTAGATTAAATTGATAATTAAATAGTGGCCAATTATCGAATTAACAAAGATAATCATGACAATAATTCAGAGAATAAATAAATACCCAAAAAGTAATAAAACAATTAAAGCATAAGAAAGATCTCACAGTAATGGTGAATCAAAGCTTCATTAACCTTCAACCAGAAAAATGAGTTTAGTTCCTCATAGAGAAAAAGTGAAAACCCTAAAAAAAATAAAAACAATTAATAATTGAATTCTAATTCTAATCTCCTTCATCCCTCTTTATCTCCTCTTTTTATAGTTTTCTTAAAAAGGATAAAGATAAAAATATCTAAAATATTATCTCAAATTACAAGAGCAATAAAAAGATAAAACATATTAAAATAAAAACGTCAAGTCTGCAGTTGACAGCACGCGCCCACGTCTTATCAACAAACGTCTTCTGAAATCGACTGTCACGCGCCCACGCCTTATCAATAAACTTCTTCTGAAATCGAGAATTTCTCTAGGAAGTCAATTCATCCTTAAACATCATCTTGGAGCTCAATTTAGCACTAATCAATAGAATTACACCTATAAAAATAAAACACAAGTAAATCACAACTATTAAGTGTAAAACATTGATATTAAAGGGAGTAAACAATGCAAAACTAATGCATAAAATGCACTATAACAGTGTATAATAATGGGAAGTGGGTACAAGTGACAAATGACCATGGAAAGCCAGAAGAACCTCCGTGATTAGAAAAGCAAGTCTCACTTTCTTCCTCTTTTTCTGCGTTCAATCTAAAGATAAAAATTAGACAAAGAGTAGAGAAGTTGGTGCACATGGAGTGTTGGTGGCTTTTGAAAAATCGTCAAATGGGGAAGAAGACTAAAAACCAAAAGCAATAAGAGGGAAGTGAATTGAATTGTAGTTAGCAATCTAATTAAACTTGCCTGTTAATAGGTGTAATGACCCTTCTCGGCGCTGGTTCAAGCTCAGTGTTGATGCAGCCATACATCTATCCAATTAGCGTGCTGGTCTTGGGGCTATAAAAGATATTGTGATTGGAGTACAACAGCAACAAAGTTCAGAGCACAAGGTTTTTCGGTGACATGGTGCTTTCTAAAGTGGAAGAAATTAGATTTAAGGTGCAGATGACTGTTTATTAAGGATTAGCTAAAGTGATATATTTTGGAAAGATTAGCGACATTCAAAACTTTGATTCGAGACCCAGATCTTTTTACAGTCAGATATATCCCAGTAACTTATAATGAGACAGCTCATGTATGTGCCAAATTAACCTTTTGCTATCAAAATATTGTCATCTGGAGGGGAATATTTTAGAGGACATTGCAAACGGTCAATTTAACAATATTCAGCACAATAAACAGAGCTTTATTGTTTATTTTTATTGATTTGTTATAAGAAACCACACATTGCTCTCTATAAATACAACTTGTGGGAAAAATTTGTAAGCGATCAACTGCAACAACATGAAAATAATGATAAAGTATTCAATCCAGACAAGTTGCTGAACTAATACATAAATAAAAAGGCATATTATATCCGACAGGCCGTTGTAAGAAGGAAATATATCCTACATGTAGTCTACCTTGAAGATTATATCAGCCGACTTCAAGTAGAAGTCATCGCAGGGTTAAGTGAGTTAGCACATGACACGCATGATGTCAAGTAAAATAGATATAAGAAAAATGGCTGCAATTTGACACACGCCCAAGACTGTTAAAACCGTTAGATCTAGAGGGAAAGCTGGGGAAGCCTTTGGGTTGCCCAGAAGTAGCCTTTACAAGTAAGGATGGTAATGGGTAGGGGTGTTTAGAATCCAATCCGATTCACTTAATTTGTCTGATCCGTAAAAATTTTATATGTGGATTAATGGATTGGATTTGGATTGAAATTTTGAAAATCCGCAATCGATGGATTGGATATGGATTGACTCTGTAAATCTGTAAAAATTCATGAATCTGCGAAAAAAATAAAATTTTTTTTATTTAATTAAATAATTAAACTTGTAAATACGGCATTAGTACTTACTAATAATAATATAAAATAAAAAATAATAAAATAAATAAATAAAATTTTCTAAATAATTAATTTTCACATACTGATATAAACAAATGAGATTTTTTCTTTTTGGTGTGTCATACTTTAAAACTTTGAATGTATTTTTGAGCTTCATTCAAACAATTAATTCATTTAAATTTTATTTAATTCTGAATTTGATCGGTAGTAAAGTTATTTTTACATTAAATTTTTTTATTTAGTTAGTTCATGAATTGGACAAAATAAAAAAAAAAATTTTAGTCCGCAAAAAGATCTGCAAAATGGTGGATTGGATATAAATTGAGTTAAATTTGCATCCAATCCGCAAATGTATGGATTTGATTTGGATTGAGTTTCACTGATTCGTGGATTAGATTGGAAATTTAGAATCCACAAAATCGTAGATCAGATATGGATTGATGCCTAATCCATAAAATTCGATCCACGAACATCCCTAGCAATGGGCATTGTCCGCGGCGGATTTGCCATTATCAAACCCAAACCTATACAAAATTTAAATTACCAAACTCACCTACAACTCCTTGTGTGTTTTAATTTTTTTAAGAAAATCCAGCTGCTACGAATTTTGACAATTACTAAACCTATAATGGTACCTAGTGAATTTTTTATGAGCATTTATATTTTAAATCACAAATGTTCAATATGTAAATTTATAATTATTGGGGGAATGAAACTAGAGACTAGATTCCTTCTAAATAAAGGGTAAGCCGAGAGGTGAAGGGCTGCTCGAAAGTACTCTTGATACCAAGAACAAACAAGGCTTGACTAGGTGGTAATCGTGGTCATCACGAGTAGACCACCTCGACCAAAGGATCGTGGTGATGATTGCAAGCAGACTGTCTCGAGCAGATGATTGAGCAGGAAAAGAAGAGTCACCTACAAGTCCACGTGTTTGGTCATTTGATCGAGCAGGGTCTCATCACCAGTCAACCAGAGATCTTGGTCATAAGCAGCTCCAAAGTTATGGGAAGTAATGACCACCAGCACGTGCGTTTTCCAAGAAAGACGGATATGATCGAATCTTATTCTCCTTCGGTAGCAGACTCTTATTCCTAGTTAGCAATAAACTCTAATTCAATAACAAACTCCTATCCTCCTATGGTAAGTAAAGAGCCCAAAACGGAAAGAAGGATGGATTAAAGGTTGAAAGCAATCTATAAAAATAGGGAAGAACAAAGAAAAAAGGCAAAAGCTTTGTCTCTCTCACTCTCTCTCTCTATCTCTCTTATTGAATCTTAATATTTTTCTTTTAAGTTAAATTATTTATACTGCCATTGAGGGCTATTTTGAGTTTTTCCTAGAAAAGAGCTCGATCAGTGACTTGAGCGTCGAAGGGTTTTCACGGGAAAAACTTCCAGCGCCCTCTAATCGTTCGTTGTGAATATAGATTTCCTAGTCGTGGTTGGTTCATGCGCTAGCTCGAGCAGGAGCAGATTAAGGACTAGTCTCGCAGAGCACGAAATCGGAGAGTAGGAGAAGCATTGTTGCAAGGTTAAGGTATTTACCGGATTTTTGCATCAACAATAATAATAATTTAAAATTCCACATAACATACTCAATTATAAATTTTACTAATGTAAATAGAAAATTAAAATTTCAACATCAATTTAACACAAATTCTCAAATTTAAGTATAAAATATACAAATTCACCAAAAATCTAAAAATAACAATTATCATTTCATATTTTCATTCAATACAAGTTCTAAAAGAAGATCTTCATCTCATTCACCACCATTAGCACCCATCCAACACAATTCCTACAATAATAATTAAGATTAATATTTTCTAAAGAATAATATGTTTTAAATACTAATCTAAGAATAAAATTATAATAATGAAATAATCTATGTATTAAGTTAAAGAATAATAGTCCATACAAAATTATAATAAGTATATAATAATCCATGCATTAAATTAAAAGCTTGTTAGGACTTAGACACGTTACAACTTACACATACATTTGCATTTTACATTATTTACTTTATATATTTTTTTATTTAAATATTTTTTAATTAAAATTAAATTAAAAGTATTTAAAAAAAATGCTACGGGCTGGTGGATGTCCATGCGGGTTTCTGCTAGATATTTGGCAAATATCAAATCCACTAGCAACCTAGAAGGTTTCAATTCATAATATCAAACTTGCACGCAACACACAAAATTACATATAACGGGTAGGTTTTGGAGGGTTTGCGGATACCATTGCCATCCCTATTTACATGGATGATGAGTGATTTTGCAATTTAAAATGCATGAAAATCCGACACCTAAGAATTTTTCGGATTCATACACGTTACTCGTAATAGCTGAAATTGGACGTGTATCCAGTTTTTCCTTTTCAAAGTTTCAAGCTTCATTGAACATCTTTTGATTGAACACAGCATTAAAGCATTTTCTTCTTCAATTCAAAAGGCATTATGGTTATGTTTGTTTAGAATTTAGAAAGAAAGAAATGAATGGGAAAATGAATGGAATGAAGAAAGAAATGAATGGGGAAATGAATGGAATGGGGGGAGTATGAATAGCCAAGCCCGAGGCAAAATCACTAAGCAACGAATTCTTTATCAGAATAGTCATCTTGCTGTTAAATATCATTTTCAAGTACTTCTCCAGGTTGCATTTATAGAAAGTAATGCATGGTTTCAGTGGGGGACTCAGCCAATATGATTAGGAGGGGCTTGGTTCAAAAAAATTAATTCAATTTGGGGAACGTAATTTTTTTTTATCATTCACTTAACTCAAACTTATTCTCTTTCTTTAATTAAAACGTAATATAGTAATAAATTAAAAGAGCTCTGCAAATTTGATTTTAAAAAGTATAATAATAAATCAAATGAAAGATGCAAATATCTTTAAAAAATCGAATTATATGGTTGTAGAGATTTGAACCAAAATCTCTAAAATCATAAAATAGGGTACTTACCATTAAGTCATAAACATTTTGTTGAATTTAAATGTGGTCAAATTATTTTTATTGTCTTTTTCAGAAGAAATTTGGGGTATATTTAAAGAAAAAAATGGCCCAGGAGAGCCTTTAATTGGGCCTGCCCATGCATGGTTTCATTACAACAAGTCAATTTAAACACTTTGTGATGAGTATTCTATATATGTATATATAAATTCTTAAGTGCCGGCGTGTTCATTTTTTTAAACATAATAGGAACCCATGGAAGGAAGAGTTTATCAGACATCAGTTGCTTGACATTGTTGCCACGCATATTGTAAACATCCCTCTCCCTGGAAATCTGCCAGTGATGATAAAATTTTCTAGCACTATGACAAGCGATGCAAGTACTTGGTTAACGGTGGATGTTAGGTGGCTCTAAGTAGCCATCATCATCAGTGCTAGACTCCAATTCTGAAGAAATTGCAAATTGGTTTGCTCAGTAAAAGTTCCAGCCAAGTGTGAGGATTTTCATCTGAATCTCACCGACGAGTTCTTTTACCATAGAAGAGGCTTTGTTCTCAAGGAAGATTCAGGATAGTCCTATTTGTCAAAGAAGTGGATTCGATACTGAAAAATGTGTTCCTTGCCTTTGTAAGCTGCAAATTTGCTAAAAGACTATAGGAAATATCTCCTTGTGTGGGCCTCTATGGAAATTCTAATTTTCTGAGAGTAAGGATTGATGGAGTTTTATGCAGAAGAGTTCACCATCCTTGGTAACGATTGACTATTTTTTATACGGGCTACACTATTTTCACATTCAAAATATGATTCAACCTTTAGATCTTTGTGCAATCAGATGCGTCCAATAATCAGTAGTGACACATCTCACGTATCAGCCAAATTAGCCTTTTGCTATAAAAATAAAGTGATCTCTGGATGAAGGATGTGCTAGAGGACATTAGTTATATGCTTTGACTTCTTTCAAATAGATTTCTCATATTTGCTATGGCCATATCAATCTGAATGTTACTCAGCAGCAAGTATGAATACGAAACCAAACCATGTTAACTCTTAATTAAAGAATTGATCAGATGCCATTGTTTGCCAATGTTTAAATCATTTGGCAGATAAAGTTAAACAGCAGATAGTCAATATGATAAACACATGATCTGAAGACTGGAACTCTCCTTCATTGATAAGAACACACCATTTTGTTCTGCCTTTGCAATGGAGATGACCTATCAACGGAATTAGAAATTCAAATAAAATCTAAGACCGAAAGAAAGCTCACAGCTGAGACTTCATACAATGGCAAAAATGTCCCAAATTTACATGTCAAGGAAAGAATTCTTAAATCTACAAAGTTTCAACTTGCACATTAGTTTCTTCCGCAAACACATATGTTGCATAAGATGAAAGCGAGCCTTGCAGTATCCAAAAAATAGGAGTCAATTGCTTCTAATTGGAAACTGAGGCATGCTGGCTTGCATCCACCTGAAAAATGCACCGCATGTTGGAAATTGAGGACTACACTGATTAAAATTAAAATTATTTGGGCAACAGAAGAATTTTACTAAAATGAAGGACTTTATTAATATTTTACAAGAAAAATGCTACAACACTCATGAGCTCACTCTTCTTTCTCTCTTCTAATTCTTCACTCCTCACTTAATGCTTATGACAAGGAGTTTAGGGGTATTTATAGTAACCTAAAACTAATACAAACCATACAAATATTAAATTACAAAAATTTGACAATTACATTTTACAAATAAATCTCAGCATTCAAGAGATCATTAAAATTAGATATATTCACCACCATTAGATATTTTTAGATATTTTTAAATTAGAGATATCTCTCATTCTTTACATAATTCTTGAATTTTCTATAAACTGAGTTTTAAACTTAGACTTGGACAAATGTAATTGGTTTGGATCATGAAATTGGTGTTAAACTTTTAACATTGCGTACACCTAAAGTACAAAGAAATTGCTAAAAGATCAAAAAATTGTTGAAACTTAAGTTCACATGAAACCATGTCAAGATGCTCCTAAAACTAGATTCCAGTACCTTCACCCACCAAATACTTGACATCACTTACTAAAACATGAAGAAACTGTTGAAAAAAACTAAACCCAAGAATGAGACTGGTAATGCTCTGATATCTAAGGGATGAATGAAACCCCACATCCACAAGATTAAAGTAGAGAGCACATTAATTTAGAGTAAAGAGGAAGAAGAAACAAAATGGCATTATGATTCAACATGGAAAGTGAGAGGTTCCTTGTAATTTTTGATTTTCTAGTATCAGATTTCATACAATTCAAGAGAGCTTTAAAGAAATACATCAAGAGTAAAGAAAAAAAAAAGATAGCTGCCTATAGCCACTGAGACCAACCTCACACTGCCCACAATCCCAACTGCTTTCACCAATTGAGTGATTTTCACTGGATTCAACTCAAATCTGATTCAAACAAATAAATTTATATTTAAGGAAAGCTTGTGCTAAGTTGAGATTTAGGTGTGTTTCTACGATATTTGGGGTAAGTGATTTAGTTGAGATATACATGGTGGTAAGCTAAAATAATATGAATAGTGAGTTCAAGTGGTCATATGAAGATAGTAGGGAGAGCTTAATGAATCCTCCTAGGAGTTAATTTTGGTGAAAAAAACAACATAATTATGAGGTTACACATATAGCCCAAGTGGGAGATTGTTGGATTTTTTAATCCCGCATTGTTGGATCTTTAATCCAACATTGGGCTTATATGTGAATAATTATGTGTTACAGACTGTCATATAAGGTTAAGCCCATTTAAAAGTGATATGTTAAGGTTTACAGTATTATGGGCTTTAATGTATTTAATAGGGTGTGGGCTTTTAATGTGTAGAGACCCAATAGTATTCTAATTCTATGATGGGCAGAATTAGGAATACCCAGTGACAACAGGAAATTGTTGTCTATATAAGTGGTCATGGTCCCCAGGTCACACGTTAAGAAAGAAGTTGTTAGAAGAAATCTTTCCATTCTTTCTGATATCCCATCATCAGAGAGAAAGCGCAAAGAGAACTAAAGGACTGTCTAGGATAACGTGTAGACTTGGAAGGCTAACCACACAACTCTATAGAGGAATTAAGCGTTATGGATGCAGGTACGCTTTTGCATAATTTATTATTGATTCTTGGTGGTATGACATGAATATTCCTAGGTTATAAGTGATAGTTTTCACTAAAGTTTTATTATCCTAACAAGTGATATTAGAGCCTATTCATGTTGAATCATTAAGAATCAAATTATTTTTTATGATTGATTTGGTGTTCTTAAACTTAATAATACAAGAATAATTAAAATTATTAAGTTTAAGGATAATTAAAGAAATTCAGAATTAAGAAAATCAATTTCAAAGTATAAAGCCGGCGGCTGCAAAGCTACCGCCCGCATTCGGCAAAAGGCGCGGTCGTTTGGCTGCGCCATCAAGGAAACCGCCGCCATCAGGCCGCGGCCGATCAAGTTGGTGTGGCGGCAAAAGCCGCCGCATCAAGAAAAGGGAAAACTTAAAAAAAAAAAAAAAAGAATCAGGGGGGGAAGGATGCGGCCTTTCGGCCACCCCCGCAGGAAGTCGCGGCCCCAGGCCGCGGCAGCGCATTCAAGCGGTGGCCATAGCCGCCGCATGAAAAAGAAGAACGGCGGCTGTGGCCGCCGCCAAAGAAAAAAAAAAAGGCCGCGGGTGAGTTTTCGGCAGGGAAAGCGGCCGCGCCACCCATTAAGCCGTAGCCTTTTGGCCGCGGCAGAAGGAAGAAGAAGTGGCGGCTATGAGAAGAAAAAAAAATTGGGGTTTGAGTTTTGATTTGGGACCGTACTGGACCGGTTGGGTCAATTGACCCGAACCGGTCCAGTGTTGAACCGGTAGGCAGTATTGAACTGGTCAAAGTTTGACCGGTCAATTGTTGATCGTTGACCGGTCAAACTTTGACTTTGACAAAAAAAAAAATTTTTAAAGGATTATTTTTGGGTAATTTTTAAATTCAAATATTGGTTGGTTTATATGTATTTTGAGATGAATTAATTGAAGCAATATGTCACCAAAGTGACCTCTCTTGTGAAAATTAATTTATTTTATAATACAAACGGTTTGGTATATGTAATTCCTGCAAATATTGATCGGCCCAAAGGAAGATTCATATTTAATAGAATTATATGTGTGCTTGTGGTAATAAATACGTGATGATTATTCGGTTTTACATATGAATAATAAATCGGCCCAAAGGATGATTCATTATTTGACATGTTCTTATTATCAGTATTTGATTACTGCACCAAGATATTACTTACAAGTTAATATTTTGTCCAAAGATAGAATATTAATGGAGTGCCCGGTATCTTGAGATGGGGTTTACCTTTATTTGAATTTAATTTTGTTTTAAGACTAATATGAGCTTGTTCTGCTTGTTTGTTGTTCTGAATTCAGTTATGTCTGCTGCTAATATTATTGCCAACATCAATTCAATTCCTATGCTAAATGGCTCTAACTTCAAATCATGGCACGAGAATCTTTTAATAGTTCTTGCAGTCATGGATCTTGATCTTGCGATAAGGGTTGATTCTCCCCCACCTCTTACAGATGAAAGTACCCCTGATGATAAAAGGGAAATGGAAAGGTGGGAGAGATCAAATCGCATGTGTATCATGATCATGAAGAAGACCATTCCAGAAGCATTCAGGGGCTCAATGACTGAGAAAGCAAATACAGCTAAGGAGTTCCTTACATAAATTGAACAGCGTTTTATCAAGAATGAAAATGCTAAACTTGGTACGCTCTTGACAAGTTTAATTTCAATACGGCATAAGGATAAGAGAGCTACAAAATCACTACCTTAAAAGAAACAACAAAAGAAATTAAATGATATAGTCGATACTAGTTGTTTCTTTTGCGGAGTTGAAAGTCATTGCATGATTTGTTCTGAGGTTAATTTAACTTCGGTACCTAGACACACATGGTGGATAGATTCTGGTGCAACCACTCACATCAGTGTATCTATGCATGGTTGTCTCAATTGCCGAAAACCAAATGATGGTGAAAGATACATCTATATGGGTAATGGCAAAACAGTTGAAGTTGAAGCAATTAGAAAATTTAGATTATTGTTAAAGACTGGATTTTATTTGGATCTTGATGAAACATTTATTGTTCCGTCTTTTAAGCGAAATTTGATTTCTATTTCCACTTTGGACAAATTTGGTTATTCTTGTTCATTCGGAAATGGAAAATTTAGTTTGTTTCATGATTCAAAACCAGTTGATTCTGGTTCTTTGACAGGCAATGATAATCTTTATATACTTGATACAATTGCTTCATTTCATGAATCCCTACAATCAAGTACACGAGGTTTAAAGAGAAAGTTAACCAATGAGAATTCAACTGCGTTATGGCATAAGAGATTGGGTCATATCTCCAAACAAAGAATAAAAAAACTTGTGTCAGATGCAATTCTCGACCCCTTAGATTTAATAGATTTTGACATCTGTGTTAACTGCATTAAGGGGAAACAAACCAATAAAAGGAGATTTGAAGCCAATAAGAGTTTGGATGTCTTAAAACTCATACATATAGATATTTGTGGGTCATTCCCTGCACTTGCTTGGAACGGTCAACAATATTTTATGACGTTCATAGACGATTTTTTTAGATATGGCTATATATATCTCCTCCATGAAAAGGCACAATCCTTGGATATGTTCAAAAACTTTAAGGCTGAAGTTGAGAACCAACTTGGCAAAAGAATCAAAAGTGTCAGATCTAACCGTGGTGGTAAATACTATGGTAGATATGATGGTTCAGGTGAACAACGTCCAGGACCATTTGCGAAATTCCTATAGAATGCAAAGATCGCCCCACAAAGACACTATCGTTCACCAACTATGAATGGTGTTGCTGAAAGACGAAATAGGACGCTTAAAGACATGGTGAGGAGTATGATTTCTCATTCTACCTTACCAGAATCACTCTGGGGAGAAGCACTTAAGACTGCAGCATATATCCTTAATAGGGTTCCAACTAAAGCGACTGCCAATACCCCTTATGAGCTTTGGACAGGTAAAAAACCTAGTCTCAAACACTTACATGTTTGGGGATGTCTAGCTGAGGCAAGACCTTATAGGCCTAATGAGAAGAAACTAGACTAAAGAACGGTAAGTTGCTATTTTATTGGATACTCAAAACGATCCAGGGGATACAAGTTTTATGATCCCACGACTAAGTCGATTTTCGAGACAGGAAATGCTCGGTTCTTTGAGGATGTCGAGTTTGAGGGGGGAGATACAGTTAGGAACTTTGTCTTTGAAGAGGAATATGTTGATATTCCCATAGGTGTTATTGCCATTGATCAGGGTCTTATTCCTGACTTTGTTCAAGACACAATAAATCAAGACAATATTGGAGAACCCCCTATAGAAGAATTAGTTCCATAAGAACAAACTCTACCATCTCAAGAACCCATGCCATTAAGGAGATCCACTAGAGAAAGGAGAAGTGCATTGACAGATGACTACATTTTATTTCTCCAAGAACATGAGGTAGACATCGGCGTGATGGAAGATGATCCAATCAATTTCTGTCAAGCTATGAAAAGTTTTAACTCTCAAAAGTGGATTGATGCCATGAATGAGGAGATGAAGTCCATGAAAGACAATGATGTATGAGATCTTGTCCCATTGCCACAAGGTACGAAACCCATTGGTTGCAAATGGATATTTAAGACCAAAAGGGATTCGAAAGGCAATGTGGAGAGATACAAGGTGCGTCTTGTCGCAAAAGGCTTTACGCAGAAAGAAGGCATCGACTATAAAGAGACTTTCTCTCTGGTTTTTTCGAAAGACTCTTTCAGGATTATAATGGCATTAGTGGCGCATTTCGATCTTGAGTTACATCAGATGGATGTAAAGACGGCGTTTTTCAATGGCAACATTGATGAGACGATCTATATGGTGCAGCCAGAAAACTTTGTGTCTAAAGACCCAAAGAATATGGTTTGCAAACTTAAGAAATCCATCTATGGGCTCAAGCAAGCATCTCGACAATGGTATTTCAAGTTTTATCAAGTGATCATCTCATTTGATTTCGAGATGAATTTGGTTGATGATTGTATATACCATAAGTTCTGTGGGAGTAAGTATATTTTTCTGGTTTTATATGTCGATGACATTTTACTTGCTAGTAGCGATATAGGCTTATTGCACTACACCAAGAGATTTCTAACTAAGAATTTTGAGATGAAAGATCTTGGTGACGCCTCTTTTGTATTAGGCATACAGATACACCGAGATCGCTCTCAGGGTATTCTGGGATTATCACAAAAGAGCTATATCGAAACAGTTCTCAAGAGATATGGCATGCAAGATTGTAAACCAGGTGATACCCCTGTGGCTAAAGGAGACAAGTTTAGTCTCAATCAATGCCCTAGGAATGACTTTGAAATGAAGGAAATGTAGAAGATTCCTTATGCGTCAGCAATAGGAAGTCTGATGTATGCTCAGGTTTGTACGCGACCGGATATAGCGTACGTTACTGGGATGTTGGGCAGATTTTTAAGTAATCCAGGAGTAGACCATTGGAAAGCAGCCAAACGGGTCTTACGATATTTGCAAAGAACAAAAGACTACATGCTCACATATCGGAGGTCGGATAAGCTTGAGATCGTTGGGTATACTGACTCTGATTTTGCTGGATGCCAAGATAGTATGAAATCCACTTCGAGTTACATCTATCTGCTAGCAGGAGGTGCTGTTTCTTGGAAGAGTGCTAAACAGTCTCTTATAGCCTCTTCCACGATGGCAGCAGAGTTTATAGCATGTTATAAGGCATCCAATCATGGGATATGGCTACGGAATTTTGTCACGGGGCTGCGTATAGTAGATGGTGTTGATAGACCACTCAGGTTATTTTGTGACAACAAGTCCGCAGTGCTGTATTCTAATAACAACAGGAGCTCGACGAAGTCGAAGCATATAGACATCAAGTTCTTAGTTGTTAAAGAAAGAGTTCAGAGTGGACAATTGTCTATAGAGCACATTGGCACAAACTTTATGATTGCGGATCCACTTACTAAAGGACTGCCACCCAAGATGTTCCATGAGCACATTGCTCGTATGGGTGTTATGTTATTTATGGATATTCAGTTTTAGTGGGAGTTTGTGATTTTAGATGCTCTTATAATATAGACATTCTCGGTTATTTCAGTTTTTTGGATATTTAAGATTATTTTCTACAGAAATAATGTTTTGGTTTGTTCATACTCTGATTTTAGTATAGTTTGATCTCAATAAGGTTTAAAGTGGACTAATTGGAAATAGGCATGTTAAGATCACGTTGCATGAAATTTCCATGCTACACATCCACATCATGATCCATGTCATTCAGTTGTATTGGCATAATGACCATTGAGGGTCAAGTTACGATAGATGTAACGAAGGCCGCTTTGATCCTGTGTTTGTATAATTGATTGACCGGATTAGTAATAGATACATTTCGGTAATGACAGTAAGGTTGAGCTCATATGGTTATTTTTGCAAAATATAATTATGAGGTTACACATATAGCCCAAGTGGGAGATTGTTGGATTTTTTAATCCAGCATTGTTGGATCTTTAATCCAACATTGGGCTTATATGTAAATAATTATGTGTTGCAGACTATCATATAAGGTTAAGCCCATTTAAAAGTGATCTGTTAAAGTTTACAGTATTATGGGCTTTAATGTATTTAATAGGGTGTGGGCTTTTAATGTGTAGAGATCCAATAGTATTTTAATTCTATGATGGGTAGAATTAGGAATACCCAGTGACAATAGGAAACTGTTGTCTATATAAGTGGTCATGGTCCCCAGGTCACACGTGAAGAAAGAAGTTGTCAGAAGAAATCTTTCCATTCTTTCTGATATCCCATCATCAGAGAGAACCAAAGGACTCTCTAGGATAACGTGTAGACCTGGAAGGCTAACCACAAAACTCTAGAGATGAATTAAGTGTTATGGATTTAGGTACGCTGCCGCATAATTTATTATTAATTCTTGGTGGTATGACATAAATATTCCTGGGTTATAAGTGATAGTTTTTACTAAGATTTTATTATCCAAACACATCTTCCACCTCAGATCTCAACCTTCTACTAGGATCTTGGGCGTATATTAAATGGGCTCCACATATTTTCCACATCAAAACCCTCTATGCGTTTGCCCATGTAATCCCGAATATAGAATTGGATACAGGCCTCGTTATTGGAATCCCCCCAACCATCTGAATACATAGAGAAATCATACGCAAAAGTACGTGATCTGACTCGAAAGAAGAACTTACTCTAAAGAGTATATCTTCGTCCCAAACAGAAAGGAGACAAGTGGCAACATGACAGTCACCGTCTTTGGTTTTGCGTTTGCATTCACAGTCAACTCGTAAACCCCGTGTGTCGCCGTGATACTCTGGAACAATAGCGCATAGAGCAAAGCCAACAAAGTTTTTGTTGAACCAACCTGCCGGCAGCTCAAGGGTTACAGAAGATCCCATACTTTGAAAGCTAAACCACTCTGGAATTTCAGTTCCAGGGTACCAGACACAACCCCGAGGAGGGTTATGATCATCTTCATGCAGCACAAAAAACATCATTTTGTATAATATTAAATTTTGCTTAGGGGAAAAAATAACAATAACTTATAAACTTGCATGTATATGTACTTATAAAGAGAATCACCAGATCCTGTTCTTTCCACCATGTTGCCATAACCTGAATTCTCTCTAGAGCTTCGTCAACAATTTCTTTGAGCTTATTCGCGTTCAATTTGAAACAACTGCAAAAGTCAAATATATGGCAAAACTCCGACGGACGTTTGAACAACGTCGATAAATTTGATAATGTTTCCAATGATGTAAAATGATGGGCGAATACGCTACTACCGCTTGGAAGTTCTGGTAAGGATCGAAGCCTCTTACAATTGTGCAATGAGAGGACCAACGACTAGACAGCAGTTTGATGCTTGTGGGTATTTTCTCAAAATTGTTTTCTTCTAGATGCAAATATTTTAAAGAAGGTGACTGGCCAAGACTTTCAGGTAATTCTGTGATGCCACAATCTATTAGAGACAGATTCTCCAGAATCTGTAATTGAAAGAATATAGGCACTTTCAAACCCATTTGTGGCGGACGACCCTTGCATCTTTCAAAAAATAACCATTGAACCCTGTTCAAGCAAGCAATGGATGACGGTACTTGGCTTATAGCAGTTTCGTTGGCCCACATATTGTTTAGAGATTCTAAATTTCCAATTTCCGCAGGCAGTTTCTCAAGTTCTAAGCAGCCCGAGAGAAAAGGCCCTCAAGTGATTTCAAATTACTGAGGCTGCTCGATCGAGACACTCTTAAGGCTTGAACACTTTGTAAGATTCAAGGTAACAAGTCTGGATAGATTCCCAATCGATGAAGGCAGTTCTTCAATAGCATTTCCCCTTAAATTTAAGTCTACTATATTACAAGAGATCTCAGGAAACCTCTTGAAATTTGAGCAATCTACAAGTAAAAGCTTTTTAAGGGAATCCAAATTAATTCCAGTTGGAAGAGTCTTCAGACTAAAGCAAATGCTTAGATCAAGGATAACAAGCTTATTGAAATGTTGAATAGATGAGTTAATCTCAATCAAACACGTACAGCCTGCTAAATTCAACTCCTCAAGATTTAAGACCAGTGAGAGGTCTGGGGCACTGGATAGCTGCTTGCAATATCTGAGATTTAGACGCTTGAACGCAGCAAGATTCTTGTGGGAAGGTGGAGGGGAATTGAACACCAGCAATTAGCATTCATCACATTTAAAATTTGGTATTGAAAGATTTTCATATGAATATTTAAGACATACCTGGACTCCATTCCAGGCTGTTCAATATTGCTATGAGGCATCTCAAGTGCAACAAGATGTTCTGGAAAATTCTTCGAAGGCAATGATTTCAAAGGGCATCCATCCCAACGAAAATACCTTAGTCCATTGAAAAGAGATTCCAGGCATCTTGAATGATGCATCTTACATCTATTCTCTCCGGAGATTAAGTTATAGAATTTGAAGAATCTCAATCTATGCATCTTTCTGAATGTACTGGATTCAAACATATCTCTTTGATTCTGGACATATCTAAAGAGATGCCCTCAATTGCCTCACTCCCCTAAAAAGAGAAAAGAAAATAATATGTAAGGAAATGCTAGGTGCCTAGAATATAGCTATCGTATCTATACAGTTCATTAAGTTTTTTTGTCCCATTTTCCCCTTTGTTAAGTTTAAAGGGTTGTTTGCTTTTTATGTCAGTCTTAATTTAGTTTAATTTAAAATGTTTTAATATTTTCATTTGTTTATATTTTTATCCGAAGTCTTCTTATAAGATATTTTTATTTCAAAGGAAAAAGTAAAATTTTCCAACTTTAATCTAAATGATAAAATGTTTGAAGGGAAAATCAAATTTTCTCTTACAAATACCCTCATTTAGTGTATTTATTTCCTACCTAGTTATTAGATGTCATATTAGAATTTTCCTTGATTTCAAAACTTCACTTGATATTAAATCCTTAATATACATTCAATTTCAATTTTAAACAAATTATTTTATTATTAGATAACAACTTTTTTATGTATAAATATTATGCTAAATTTAAAAAAAAATGTTATCAAAATTACTTTTCATAAATTATTTATCAAATGCTTATCTTATAAATATTTATAACATATAAAGCCTATTGTGCTAAATAACACTGTAAATATATATCTATTTAAACTTTAAGTATATTTAAATATTATATTTAAGGTGTTTTGAATTTATAAAAACAAACAACTTATCACTTACATGTAGACGTTAAAAAATTAAAAATAAATATGTTACTCTGACACATGCATTATAACCCATTTAAATTTCAAATAAATTTCAGGTTACATTTCCCAAATTTCCTCAACTCTCAAAATATGATTCATAAGTTGAGACATTTAATGAAAAGCATAGGAGTTAGGACATACACTGAAAGCTCGGAAACATACAAAAAATTTGTTGCGTTGTTAAGTTGTTATGACACAACGGCTCTACTCTAGAATAACTTGTCCATGATAGTAAAGGGTGCACCTGGGGCAGGATTAAAAATCTGAGATTGACTAATTCATGAAAAATTAATCCTATTCTATGTTTACTGTATAGATAGTTTTGGAATAAACTTATCCTAAGCCCACATAATAATTCTATGAACTTAAGAAAATTTATCCCATGGTTCCCAAAGGATTAATTTGTTGAGATCAATTCCATAACTCAAGTATATTTACTAATTTATCAAAGTTTATATTATATCAATATGTAATGTTTATAATAATATTTTTATATTAAAATTAAAAAACATAAATAATTAATAATTCAAAAATAAAATTATTAATTTGAGTATTAATATAAATATTATAATTTAATTTGAAATAAATATCTAATAATTTAAAAATTATTAACTGATAATAAAATAAAATATTCAACAAATATCACTTATTATCAATATTATAATTACTTTATTGAAGCATTATTATAAGTATTATAATTTTTTAAAATAAATAACTAATAATAAATATAAAATTATTAATTGATTACTAATAGAAAATATCCAACAAAATTCACTAATTTAACCTTTTTATTGATGATTATAAATTGTAACATGACCTATATGATCTATACAATGTAACACATTAGTCCGCCATTAGTTTTATTTATTTTTCTTAATCTGTACAACAGAGTTTTCTATATATTATAATATGTTTGTGGGGGCATTATAAGAAATAATATTATCTAACAAACAAAGTACTAAATTAAATCTTCCATAAGCAAAATAGAAATAGAAAGTTAGTACTTTAGACTCACAGTATTTTTGCTCAAAACTTGATAGATGTTTTCATGATGCCACAATCAACTGCGTTTTCCTGGATCTATAATGGACTCTAGCCTCGCAATTTCCCTACCCATTTCTTGTAGCAGATCATGCATTGTTATCTTGTTGTTCGACATGGTCACAAGGGACTTATCAACAAGAACACATATTCCTATCTTTGCTAAAATACCACAGACATCTAGAAAATTCATAACAATTTATTTTAAATAGTATCCCAAAATATAAGCATAGTTTGTTGGCCCTTTTGCTATGCAAAGTAGAGATGTTAAAAATACCAGCCTGACCAAGAGCCTTGTGATGCGGGCTGGGTATAATCTACCCAAGAATGAGGCCAAACTGATCTTGAGTATCATTTGATAAGTTTAGGGTTTGGCCCAAAAACGAATTTTGTTAAAAAAATTATAAAATATATATT
Organism: Luvunga scandens; assembly: GCA_030449905.1. Taxonomy (NCBI): domain Eukaryota; kingdom Viridiplantae; phylum Streptophyta; class Magnoliopsida; order Sapindales; family Rutaceae; genus Luvunga; species Luvunga scandens. The sequence goes on along the minus strand of JASUUG010001041.1, from coordinate 121,736 downwards.
ATTTTAAATAATTATATTTATTTGACCCATTTAGTACATATATTTATTATTTAAAGCTCATATTTTTACGTCTAATTTCATTAAAATAAAATTAAACAATACGCATGTAATATTACAAAATATAAAATCTGAATTTTTTAAGTCTAGATAAAAAAGCCCAGCTTGGGTGTCCAAAAAACATCTCCACGCCAGATGTGAACATCGCCATACCTTGGCTCAGCCCTAGGCTTGCCATCCTAGAAGCAATAAGTTAAGGGTCTCCATCCGTCTCTTTTAGGAATAACTTGGATGTCATGAAACGTACATATTATTAGAAGAGATTCAAGTTATTAACATAAAATATTAAGTATTGATTAATGTTAGGGATTCCAACGATTGAGCCATAGTTTAAATCAAAATGATCTAACATCCGGTTATTAAATTTACTATTCAACAGATGAATGAAATATTAAGGCTGGACTCAAGTTAAGACTCAACTTTTGTGATCCTAAACTTGTCAATTATTTTCAACAAGAATATTGTTGCTTTCAAATCTAAATATGTACAATTCCTTCTCTATTGTGATGGTAGAAAATTCTGTGAGAAGAGTTACCTAATCTCATGAGAATCAAAGCCAGATAGATTGGCTGCCTCCCTCATAGCAATCCTCCATGTTTGCGGCATATCTATCTTCTGCTTAAATCGTTCTTCAAGCTTCGAAAATGAATCCCCAAAAGTTCCAGTTTGGTTTCTTACATCTGATGGATCAACGCGGTAGAAAACTGGGACTACAATCTGTCCATGCTTGTTCTTGCTTTCGAGGATCTTCACAAGTTCATTCAAGCACCATCTGGAAGAAGCATACCCTTCCGAGAAAACAACAATGGAAATCTTTGATCCTTCAATGGCACCCGAAATTGACGGAGAAATTTCATCTCCTCTATTAAGTTTGTCATCAATGAAAGTTACAATTTTTTTCTGGCAAAGAGCTGCATTAAGATGGCTGATAAAGTCGTGGCGAACATCCTTGCCTCTGAAACTAAGGAAAACATCATACTTTATATGAGGAATCATATTGATAGATGATGAAGAAGAAGCTATCTCTCTCTCCTGGTGATGAGAAATCTTGATCAGGAAATTTAGAATGCAGAAAATGTTAAATTAGAAGACTGCATCAGATAAAGCACTAGGAGCGTATAGAAAAACTTTAGCTCAATTCAAGCTTCCAGGAACTTACCTTTCATCGCTAGCTTAAAATAAACGCTGTCCTCAATAGTAGCTTTCGTTTACTTTCGTAACGACCTGCCTCACCCAGCAAGATATAAACGCTGTCCCGAAAAGTCAGACGGAGACTTCTCGTTGCTCACACACTTCTACCCCACTAGGCAAGCACCATTGGCTGGGAGTGGCTCCCTTCCATATTTCTGGCACCAGTAAGATATTATTTGTTTTGGATTTCAATCACGCGTCCTTCACTCCTTACGGCTTTGCTCTTGTTATGGGTTCAGGCTCGTTCAAAAGGCCTCCCGTTATAAGCTCATTAAATACATTCTTCCCAATCTATGTGGGATGTCATAACCTCTGAGTTATACTAGAAGGCTGTATCTCTTTAATCTTAAACAGGAGAAAATGGGAGCATGAATGTAGCACACGCAATTTTGATACATTAAAATTGAGAGTATTAACACTTCAGATATATTTTATGGAGTCTCAATTTTGCTAGTGATTGATTAATTCGGACAAGTGGATAAAACAGACAGTTTACTATTGATTGGTGATAGATTTTGAGTTAAGTTACGATTATATTTCAAGACTGATTACATTGGTGTAAACAAATTTAGGTGACGAAATTTATTTAGAGGGACAAATTATAATAACTATTTATTCTCATAATTTATCAAATTTTGATTTCTAGTCCAACAACTCTCAATGTTAGTCAAATACACCCTTCCTAACAAACACATGTATTTTTTTGCACAAATTTCATATGATTCTTCGTAGGATACTCCCAAAGACCAATTGATGTCTCAATCCAAACTCCATAACATTCGGTCAATTACTAATTTTTGTCCTTTGAGAAAATAATTTAATTTTGGTATTTTAAAATTATTGTGTTTTACTACTTTTGACTAAAATTGTGGATCATTGCTGTGAAATGGCGAGTGTCATCATTTCACGACTACGATTGATCATCCCAAAGGTAAATTGGTGGCGTAACTTCGTTGAAAATCGGAAATAATGCACTTGATTCAGCTTCCTCTCACTTTCAGAAGAGAATTTATTCTGACGCTAGTCATTTTGATGGTGCAATGAATAGGGAATCCCTTGGCACTTCTCCTTCTATTAGATGTGCACCCACCCATACGAAACATGCTTGTATATGATCGCGGAAGACTTTCTCCGTAATGTCTGGCTATAAGCATCTGAAAGAGGCTGTCGAATTTAATGTTTAACTGCATTTTACTAAGGTTAAATTTGTCTTGCAACTTTGGTCCACCAGTAACATGAAGATTTCTTGTTGGTTTTTTCCTGAACCAAAGTGGCACCAAGTACATCTGTTGCATTTTGTATGTCCTTTTTTAGAGTGTATAATTGGTTTAACAATAGAATTCTGCTTTCCAGCAAGAAGTGCAGAAAGGAATCGACAGCTCGGTATTTGAAGTTTGAAATTGCCCCAGAATTTGAAATCAAAAACTGCTAAATATTGCCAACATTGGCATTTAGAAAGAATTGTGCCAATCCAAAAATTCTCAACATCCAATGGCAGAGCCAACCGAATTCCCTAGTTTGTTCTACCAGCACATCTGGTGCATATACAGCAAGATGAAAACCAGCCTTGCCGTATGAAAAAAAATTGAACCAATTGCTTCCCATTGGCAAACTACTGAGACAGGTGAGCCTGCATTCGCCAAAAAAAAGCATTGCATATGCCTAAAATACAGAGAATTATTAAAATTGATCGCGCTCGAATAATTTAATTTTTTATCGCAACATGAAATCGAGACAATTCGAACACAATTCAACGGCCGCATAATTGGATTTTATTTCGGCACTCTAGTCTGGTATTAGCTTAATTTGTATTAAGCTTACCCAAAAAAAAAAAAAAAGGAGAATTGCCAGTTACTATTTAAGGAAAGAATGAGAGAGAGAAGCATTTATTTTTCTTTCCTAAAATAGAAAGAGATAGAGAGAGAGAGAAAAGCTGCCGTTGACCCGTTTGACCAACCCGTGACCCGCGAACCCTACCCGGTCATTTCTCCCATTTCTAGCCACCCCACCAGCGATGCTTGGTACCGATCTAAAGCTTGAGAGCCGACCAACGTACCCCTACTATTACCAATGTCGAAAAACGGCCAGAACTCTACTGATCTAGCTTGGAAGACCCGCGGCCTAACCTGTTTCAACTCGCCGTGATCCCGCTAGTTTTAGGCCACACCACCACTTGGATCTTTTTCCTCAGCTTCCCCTCATTATTTTCCGACCAACCTCGTCACCTGAAATGGTCGGACTGCCTTCGATTGACCACCGAAATGTTCACGGTTTTAGAGAGCTTGATCTGCTGTCAGCGCCTGGCATGGGAGGTCACCGTCGACACCATTGGATTCACCGAGGTTAGAATTATCATACCTGAGCTTCTTGTCGCCATTAACTGAGCTCCAGTCACTATTGACCTTAGGGGCAATTCGGTAATTTCACAACCTTTAGGGGTAATTCTATAATTTTAAAATTAGTGAACATTTTGGTAATTTCAAATTAGGGCAGTTAGGTAATTTAAGATTTTAGGGTAGTTTAGTAATTAACGTCTTTAGGGGCATTTTGGTAATTTCATATTTTTTAGGGGTAAGTTCTTAAATTCAAAACTTGTGGATATTTTTGTAATCAGAATTGAGGGTAGTTTGATAATATTTGATTCTAAGGATAATTTGATAAATTTTTATGTCGACGACATTTTGATAATTTTATGAATCCAAAAATATTTTGTTGCGGATAAATATCGTTTCGAGTTTATTAATTATGATTTGCATTTACATATGATAATTATATTATTTCCTTAAATTAGGAGGATCCGCGAACGAGAATCAACCTACGGACGTTGTCAATACCAAATTCGAATATTGTCACTGTGAGTGGAATATACAAAACCTATTTTTGTTGTAGTTTATTTTGATTTTAAAATATAGTAAAACATGTTTACGAGATTGGTTTTAAAGGCTTCAATTTAATAATTTTATAGAAATGGATTATATCCGTGTTTTGGTATTTATTACGAGAAATGTGTTTGATTAATGATTTTGATTACTGATTTTGAATATGCATGATAATCTTTTAATGAAAAGAAAACATATTTAAGACATGATAAATGAAAAAGGATATGAGATTTCAGATGAGATTTTGGATGAGATTATATGTTTATATAGATGTGTACAAAGGTATATGAATATGAATATAATGATTGTTTTTAAAATCATTAGACAGAGTCATTCCCTTCCAGATATAGTGTTACAGATGATATAATGAGATATACGACTTTTGGGGCTCGTCAGAATACACATAGAGGTTTTGGGTCGTGTGTTTGAGCGTACTCGCCTTTTAGGGGAATATGCATGCGGTATGATGAATACAAAGATACAGATATTGAGATACAGATGATATAGATAATACAGATGAGATACAGGCTTTTGGAGCCCATCTGAGTACACACGGAGGCTTTGGCCCGTTTACTAGGGCGACTTTGTCTTTTGTGGACCAGATTATGCATGCACAAATATAATGAGTTATGAGAAGATATTTTATGTTCTATATGTGTAGCTTCAGAGCATGATTGTACCCAGATAGTACATCATTGCCCGTCCGTCGAGGTCCAAATATGATCATATATGAGATGATACTTTCATGTCTATCCATATAGCTCCAGGGAGTGATTGTACCCAGATAGTACGTCATTGCCCGTCCATTGAGGCCCGGATATGATGAGATTATTCCGCTGAGTACTTGTTTGGTATAGTTTTCGGTATTCAATATTGATATTATAAGTATTATGGATTTTCATTGATTTATGCAGTATATTTGCGATATTGTTATTTGAATACATGATTTGAATTTAATAAATTATTTAAGTTCGTGTGATATTTTGATGAAATTGTGTTTTGATATGATTAATTATTTTAGAGTAAAATTATGTTCAAAAACTACTATCCTCTCACTAAACTCATTGAGTTTTATACTCACCCCATTTTATTATGTTTTTATTCCCCCCGATAGGAGATTTGCAGGTACAACAGTCGACCCAGCAATAATAGTTATTTTCGGAAGTATGGGCATGTGATAATGTTAAGAGTCGTAAATGTATTTATTGAGATATATCAAATTGTATAATTTATTACATTTTGGGAACTGTGGGTAACATTTATATTTCCTCTGATATTGGACATTGAATAATTTGGTATTTTGTTGAGAAAATTGGTTGTTCGAAGATAGTTGTATTTAAAAATCTTTTGGGAGTGCTTGATTTATAATTTTACAGATTTGGTTAGTGATAATTTTAGAGGAGACTCTGTCGAATTTTTGGCATAATGCTCATTAATTAGATTGTTTTCGATCAATTAAATAGAATTAGATAGACTTGCCTTGGGAATTTGGGGTGGGTTGTGTCATGAACCAAATTGAGGAATGAGAATGACCATGCTCCGGTATCCAAGTGATGAATGAAACCCTGCATCCACAAGGGTTGGGGCCAGAGAGCACATTAATTGATTTAAACTTAAAAGGAAGAAGAATGGCATTATGATTCAACATGGAAAGAGGTTAGCTATAACTCCTGAGTATATAATTTAGATTTCAATTAACAACTTATCTTTCAAGCGTTTCTGCTTCAATTGAAAAGGTATTAACCATCTAGGTCGTGTTTGTGTATGCTGGATTTAAATTCGAACTTGATGAATGACACGCCGTTCTTCGTTTGGGCGTCCAACCGGCATCGTGTTTGATTACAGACGATGAGAAGCATGCGAAGCGTATGACAAAGTTGAACCATCAGTCAATACAATTAAGCGAAACACGTGACAAGTACATGAGGATCGAAAACAGAATAATCTGAACCGGCAAACGTTGAACGTCGTTTTCCAGATCATTTGAGTGTCACGTGGATCACGTGCTTTCCCGTTAGTTAGAGGCAGTTTCTTGGCGGCAAAAATCAATTAGTGATTCTGTAACTAACTCAATTAGTGACTAACTTAGATTTAGTTAACTAACTCAACTCAAGTTTTATTTGTCGGTAACCTGGTTTTGACTTTTCACGTTTCAAGATTCAATACACAGCTTATCGTTCATTGAAGCGTTTTCTGCTTCAGTTGAAAAGGTGTCAACTATAACGGTCGGGTTTGGTTTGGTTTTGTTGGAATTGATGAACTCGAACTCTAAGTACGACATGCCGTTCTGAAATTGGACATTTAACCGGCATGGCGTTTGATAACAGACGGCTGGACGCATGCAAAACGCATGATAAGGACGAACTGTCCGTCATAACCAATAAGTGAAACACGTGACGACCACGTGAGGATCAGCACAGAATAGCCCAAAACGACAGGCATTGAACGTCGTTTATCACTTGAGCAGTACGTGTGGATCACGTGATTTCAGGTTGGTTAGAGACGATTAGGCTTTGGCGGGAAAAATCTGAGCCAGTTGCCCAACTCCAGAAACAGCCTTCATTTTGTTTCTTGTAACATGCTATTGAGCTCTGTAACCATAATTTCTTGAATGATGATACCATTTGACATTGATCCTCATAGGCTCTCAGCTCCTCAATGGAGGGTTGAATGGCGATATCATCGGGTGAATAAAAATTGTTGTTGATTTGGTGATTGGCAATACCGGCAGCTGAAGTAAGATATTTTTGGTGATCTAATCACATACTTAAACTCTCACCCTTTGCAAAGCCATTTGATCAGTGCAGAGTTGGTTTAAAAGTTCATAATTGTAATAGCTAGTATTTTCGCTCACTATTACCCCTTCTAAGTTCCCCACCCTCACTAATAGTTTTCTTAATTTAAGAATAAGGATCGACACAGGGGATAAAATCATGCTAATTGCCCCTACCAATTGGTTTCAACCGTGCTAGAACAACTAAAGCTTGAGAATAAGGCCAATTGGTGAATGATCACTGCCAGTAACATCAGGAAGAAAAAAATATACAGAATTGATATGAATATGAAACAAAACAATGAAGAGCAAAGGCTAATGAACAAAAAGTATGCACACAAAAAAAAAATGCCACACCTAATGAAGAAAGAGCAAAGGCTATGCAACAGCTTGCAACATGAAGGTTACTCAGCAGATGGTATGAATATGAAATAAAACCATGTCAACACTCATCCGAAAAAATGATCGGATGCCATAGTTTGCCAATATTCTAATCATTTGGCACATTAGATCAATCACCAGATAATCAAATATGATAAACACCTCATCTGAAGACAAAAACTTCTCATTCATTGATAAGAACATTCCATTTGCAAAGCAGATGCTCTAATGCAATTAAAATATAAGAGAGAAAGAAAGCTTACAGTTGAGACCTAAAGCAATGGCGAAAATGTCTCAAATTTGCATGACAAAGAAAGCATTGCGTCAATCTACAAAGTTCTCAACTTGCAGTGGCAGAGCCAACCACATCAGTTTCTTCTATTAACACATCGATTGCATATACAGCAAGGTAAAAGCAAGCCTTATAGAATCACAAAAATATGAACCAATAGCTTCTGATTGGCAAACAACAGAGACATGCTTGCCTGCATCGACCTGAAAAACGCATCGCATACGCCTACCTAAAGTACCAAGAAACCTCTGAAACTTGAGTTCAAATGAAACCATATGCAAAAACTGAGATACCGGGGCCTCCATCCACCAGATATTGGTATCATTGCCTAAAACATGCGGGCTCCCCCCAGAACGACGGCCAAGATGACGAATGAGACTGACCATGCTCGAACACCGATACGATTAAAGAAATCCTGAAAAAACTAGAGTAGACCAGACAGCACATTGATTTAGAGGAAGAAGAAAAAAAATGGTTCAATCTTTCAACCTGTAAAGATAGTTTCCCTCTAATTTTCACAACTTTCTAAATCAGATTTCATAAAATTCAAGACGGCTTTAACCATTTTAGAATTTGATCAATATGAGCTGCAACGTATCGCATGAAAGAGAATATAAAGCGACCTAAAAAAACATTAACTCTCCGAAACTATAAATCCCTCAACAATCAATTATCTCTCCCAACAAAAAATCAATCGGCTTCCCCACTTTATTATTAAATTTTCTGGACTTTCATGTTTAAAGATTAAAGAAACCAAAATGAGAATTTCAATATTGAGATAAAGGAATCTTTCATGCATAGCTCGAAACGAAACAAATCAAGACAGAAAAAAAGAACAGATACCTTTAGCGGCAATTGATTCCAAGCTTTCACAGCTATAATCCCAACCAACACGGGCAGCAAGAAAATCACGCTAGCAATGATATCATCCTGTTCACCAATCTCGAAACCACCATTAATTAAGCCTCCTGCAGTAAAGCATTTGTACGCCGCCCAGCCACAGTGTAGAGCAAGAAACTTAATCAGCCTCCGAGCATTAATGCCCGCTCCCCCAGCACCACTTTGTAGGCGGCAAATCATAGCAGTTATGTACATGGCAGAGAATGATTTCCAGAAGAACCACTCTCCAGGTGGAGTCAATTCTTCAAGAAGAGCAAGCAAGACCCACTTTATTCCATATCTGATGGAGGGATCTTCCTCTATCTCTCCGAGCAGTGCATGCATCAAGCCCACTAACACAATACTTACAATAAAAATGGGCAACCAGAAAGAGATTATATATTCATTTGCTGGCCAAGTGTAAATTGATAGCATGACCAATGAAATCAAATTGAAGATAATGCAAAAGCAGTTCCACATGCTGGAGATTGAAAAAAGATCTGATGATTGATGAACAATGGCGAAAGAATGAAAGAAAAAATGATGATGAATCTTGTAGAAAGTAATGAAACAAAAGGGCTGAATCTTTGAGAGAATGTTGTGGATTAATGTTGAATCAATTTTGTGAGTGACTCAGGCTTTGTTTATTTAACTAACTGTAGACTGGAGCCAATTCTTATAACTGATTCTAAAACTGACTATTATTTACTACTAACTCAGGTTTAGCTAACTAACTGGATAGTGGATACTTCAACCGATTGTAACCAACTGTTATGTAACGAAAGCGTTAATAATAAAGATCCTGCATGTCGTTCTCATGTTAGATAATTCTCCGATATGTCAATTGTGTTGAAGATCAGCTCAACCGACAATTAAACAAAAGTCGTCCCGGAGATAATTATTTAGCACGTGAAACGCTCGTGGTACAGTTATAAGCAAAACGGCAGCATCTCGAAGTCGTATTGGAATAACTTAAGTTCCCACTTGTGTGACACGTGCCCTCGACGGTTAAAGCCGTTAGATTGAGCGGGAAAGCCGGGGAAGCTTCTAAGTTGCCAATAACAGCCTCCATGAGGCTGATGAGTGCGTGATCTCTGCGTGACAATTGCGAGATTGTGAGCTTAGTTCATCTTGTTCCTTGTAACTTTTTCTATGAAAGCTCATTGCTACATTCTTCGTTGGATGTAAGCCCTCTTAAGGCTGATCCCCTTAAATTGCTAGCTTTTTGTCTCTACTTTGAATTCGTTTCTTGTTTCTTGCATGTGATCTCTTGATTTAGGGTTTGTCAAATTCAATCTTGATTTGCTTGAATATGTCAAAGTCTTTGGGTGATCAATTTCGGTTTGTATCAATGATCTAATCACAACATTCATTTTTTATTTTAACTCACAACCATCTCATCCAGTGTGTAATATATATACTCTTCTCTAAATTATTTAATATGGGAATAAATAAGTTACGTTAATCTAAGTAATGAAAAACACAAATTTTAAGATTGAAGCTATTGTTCAATTGTAAGAATAACCTAATTGTGCATCTTTATTGATAAGAGCACACTATTTTATTTAGTATTTACAAACTACATGATCTAACAAAACTAGAAGTTTAATTAAAATCAAAGACAAAAGGAAGCTCAAAGCAATGGCCAAAATGTCTCAATCTTACATGACAAAAGAAATGTGTTGATTACAAAGTTCTCAACTTGTATAAATAGTTCTTTGGAATCGGATCATCCTGAAAATTTTATGAGAGATATCCATGGATGTACATAATATTTATGTATAATATTGTATCATTTTGATTATTACATAAAGAGCAAAAATTGAGAGAATTAGACTTGTACGCGCATGAGTTAGAAAATTCAGGATGTTAGGATAAGTTATTAATAATTATATCTTGTATTTGTTTAAGGTGTTTGAGGTTGTTGGAAGCTTAGAGATGTGTTTTAATCATTCTTCATTCTTAGTGCACTAGATATATATGATTATTTTCATACTATTATAACTACAACTGTTTTATAGTTCTATAGAAATCAAGTGATTTTCATATCAAAAATTAGTTTATGTAATTATTTAGTTAAATATCTTCAGATTTAAAAATTATATTTTATGGTTTTTTAATTAACACTAGAAAATGTGCATTTAACAATAGTTAAAATTATTATTTTTTCACTTACAGTATCAGTTAATGTGCTCAAAACTCATGATTTATCTTAATGCTCCCTTGATATAATTTTATTTTAAATTAAATTATAGTATGTTAATTTTATCTTAATTTTATATTACAAAGACATTTTAAAAATAAAGAAGAAATTGGAGGTGAAAGTGGGAGACAATGGAGATGGGTTGCATTGAATAAAAAAGGAAAGATGGTGGCAAAAGCGAGATGTACTATTGGAAAATTAATAGAGTAGTAGTCAAGTGACAGCTGTGACTTTTAACTATTAGTTCTTTCTTTCCTTCTTTCTTTCTTTCTTGCTTTATAATAAAAAGATTAACAATTAAATAAGAAGAAAAGAGGTCACTAGCTGCATATAAAAGGGGACAAGAAGGTGAAGAATGGGGAGGTGGCACAGAGGAAAGGATTAGAGAGGAGGAACGGAAGGTAGAAGTTTAGAAAATAATTTCTTCTCTTTTTTTATTTAATTTTTTTGTAATATATTTTACAATGTTGTTAAATAAAATGAGTGTTTTATTTTTAAAATAAATGGCTAACTTTCTAAGTTAAAGTGAAAGGTAAAGGTCAAAAATTCAAATTATGAAATTAATTATTTTCTTAATAAGTTTATATTTTATTATTTTGATTATATATTTACAAGTTATATTTTTCACCATTTATTTTTATTTTACTTTAATCTATAAATCTAGATTCAATTTAGATATATATGGTATTTTAACATAATATTGACACACCTAGATGGCTTTGGCTCATTATATACTTTATGCCATATTTATCCATAAGTGGTTAATTAATAATTAAGTCTAATAACAATTAAATTAATAGAAACATAATCAAGAAAGAATATTATGACCATACTCTAAATACCAAGAGTAAATCTCGTAACCTTGGAACTTTTTAAACAAATAATTTCTTTTACTGCAAATTAATTTTATTTAATAATTGACTACTACATTTTAGATTTTCTATAATTCAACCCTAGACTCATCGGATTATATTATAACTAGACACTCTTATATTTGAGAGCAATCAACACTTTTGAGTTGTGTCAAGTTTCAATAAATATATTAAATGTCTTTTATATGCTTGAATCATTTTATTTAATGATTATCTTTTATGCATTAAACTATAATATGTTAAAGTGTAGGGATGGCAATAAACTCTGAATCCGTAAAGATTCGGAAGGTTTGAATCCCAAAAAATTCAGATTCGCATGTTAAAAAAATGTGGATTCATATATGCATTATTTTATAATTAAATTATTTATTTCATTAAATTTCAATTAAAAATATATAAATTAAATTATTTATTTAATTTTATAAGCATAATTAATTCGATAATCTTCATTGATCATGAAAAAGATGTTAAAAAACTAAAATAATAATAATAATAATAATTAGAGAATATTTTAATGAATTGGTTTACCTTAGTTTTATTTTTTATGGTTGATTTATGTTGTGAAATTATCATTTGTGAATTTATGGTGGTGTTGTACATTATTTATGTTGAATTAATGTTAAATTGTTAATTGTTAAATTATAATTGAATTTTATTTGATATTATTAGGTAAAATATTAAATTTAAAATTATATTTAAATTTAAAAATATGTGGATCCAAATATTCAAAAAAACAGCTCGCAATCCGTGCGGATCTTACCTGCATCCAGATCTGCATATTTTTTTGCAAATCCGGATCTAAATTCAGATTTTGCCATCCCTACTAATATGTTGCAAGCCATTATGCTAATTACATGATTTTAGTATGCATTTGGTGTAAATGTCTTATTTGCATTTATAACAATGGTTAAATGATTTGGCTCATTATACATTTTTTTTTTATTCTGATCATATTGTATGATATATATATGTTTTAGGCCAGTACTATGTTTTTGTTCTGAATGTGAACATGATATTTTGATTCTAACTCTGATTCTGAGCTAGTCACTGGGTGTATAAGTAACACTATATGACATGAGCTAATATTTTATTTTCTATGTATATATGTCGTCTAATTCTATGTTCATGATTAATTATGTCCTTAATATTTTGAATCATTTATGAATTTATGTCCTTTTGTTATAATTTGTCATTTTGTAAAACTTATGTTTCTAATATATTTTTTGATAAAAAGGACTTACAATACTTTTGGTACCCAATAATGTTAGTGTATTAAAAATGCTTTTACCTATCAAGATGTTACCCCACCTCTCGCATTACACTATAAAAAAATAGTTGTACTACCGACCAAACATTTCCGAAGGCACAATATACCATTCAAAATAAATAATTTTTGCAAAGGAATTGACGACCCACGGATAAATATGAAAAAAACCATGTCTTTCCAAAGGGAAAAATGCCCTCGGTGATAGAGAAATATTATTTGTTGGAAATGGAATGTGGATTACTCTAGTTTGTAAAATTAGACGTAGGCCCAAATTTGTTTGGACGTTTTATAGATAAAAGTACTTTTTTTTTGTGTACTTTGCGCAATCGGAAGGGTAGTATTGTAAAATTAACATTCAATAAATATAATATGCCAACAGCGTTCAAAACAAAAAAGAAATCGGGAAATTGAAAAAAAAGAGGCAAAATAACATTAAAAGAAAAAGGCAATTACGGAGAAGAAGAATCACTTCTTGATCTCAATTCTCAATTTCAATCCAATCTCTGAATCTCACTTCTCGATGGAGCAAAGAAGGATCTGTCTCCATTCTACATTCGCATTTACTCAGCAGTAATAAATTTTTCACTCTCACTCTCTTTATTTCCAGCAGATTTCTTCATTTTTTTAAATTAATTTATGGTTAGGCTATGGTTTCCTTGACTGTTGATTTTAAGGTTTGCATTGTATTTCCATTGAGATTGCAACTGTTTAATTGCTTGATCCTTATTAGTTTTGGGGCTTCAATGGCTGTAGAAGAAGATTCTCGCTCGCAACTCATCCTGCCTTTGATTTTTCTTTTTTTTGTTTACGCATGTTTCCTTCGCTAATTTATTTATCGCTTTCTCTGATGGCCTAATTTACTCTTATGAGATTTCAATTGATATAATTACTCTCATGTTACCTTTATGGATGCTCCCTCTACCGTACTAATTTCAATTAAATTATACTTGATCCTTAGATTTTGACTCATAATGGTGTGCGATTAATATGTACTCATCTTATTTTATATTTCATTAACTATTAGTTCAACGGTCTTATTTTATATTTTCATTAACTATTAGCTCAACGTTGTATGAGCTTGTAACATATGCACTGAAATTTATTTAATTGAGTGCAATGTTATTTTTATCTTTGTCGTAAATTTTAAAATCGTCGGATTGTTGCAAATCATTACGAGTAATCGGATGCAATTATTAAATTTGATCGCGCTTAAAATGATTTAAATTTATCGCGGCACAAAATCAAGACATTTCAGACGTATTTCAATGGCCGTGTAATTGGATTTTATTTTGATACACGGGTTCGGAATTAGCTTAATTTATATTAAACAATATATATATATATATATATTTGTTACTATAAATGAAAAGTGATGAGAGAGAGAGACATTTTGCTTCCTAAAATAGAAAGAAAGAGAGAGAGAGAAAGAGAGAGAGAGAGAGAGAGAGAGAGAAGGAGAGAGAAGACCCGTTGACCAAGATCCGCAACCCAACCCGCGGCATTGACCTCACCGGATCTCGGAATTCCGGCCACCCCACCGACCGCGCTTGGTATCGATCTAAATCTTAACTGTCGACTGACGCATTTCTGCCATCACCGACACCGTAAAATGCCAAAACGCCGGCGATCCAGCTTTAAAACCCGCGGCTCAACCCGTTTTTCTCGTCGTTGATTTCACCGGTTTTAGGCCGATCCACCACTTGGATCTTGTTCCTCAGCTTCCCTTCATCATTTCCTGACCAACCCCGTCACCTGAAACGTTCGGATTGTAGCCGATCGACCGCCGGAAAGCTCATGGTTTTTGGGGAGTTTAATCCGCCGTTACCGCCACGCGTGGGAGGTCACTGCCAGCACCATTGGACTCACCAAGGTCAGATCTAGTAGACCTGAGCTTCCCGTCGCCGTTGAATGAGTTCCAGTCACCGTTGACAGTTAATGGCAATTCGGTAATTTCATAAATTTTAGCAGTAATTCTGTAATTTTAAAATTAGACATTTTGGTAATTTTAGATCATGATAGTTGGGTAATTTGAGATTTTGGGGGTAATTCAGTAATTTACATCGTTAGGGGCATTTTGGTAATTTAATATTTTATTAGGGGTAATTTTGTAAATTCAAAACTTGTGGATATCTTTGTAATTAGAATCGAGGATAGTTGATAATATGTGATTTTGAGGATAATTTGATGAATTTTGATGTCGAGAGTATTTTGGTAATTTTATGAATTCGAGAACATTTTATTACGGATAAATATTTTTTCAAGCATATTAGTTATAATTTGTTGTGCAAATTTTATTGAACTCGCAAGTGCACGAATCTATTGTAGAATAGATTAATGGCGACGAGTGTCGATCCCACGAGGAGGTGGATTTTAATTATGTGTAGAATAAATTTTCTGAGTTGGTGATTGAATTTATAATGACAATTATGTAGGCAATGTATTAATTTAAATTAAAGCTGTTGGAATAAACTATTAAAATTGGATCTCCGGATCTGTACTCAACATGCACCATCGGCTTAATATTCATTATTAGTACCAATTAAATCATGAAGGGGGAACTTCCACTCATCATGAACCACACTCTAATAGATATGGTGCTAAGGGCTTCCCGTGCCAAATAGTAATAACCTTGCCTAGGGAGGCGGTTATTCCAGCCGATATCCAGACAAGATTATTACTATCTGTCTACGAAAAGTCAAAACAACCACATAAATTAAAGGGGAAGGAAAGTAAATTTACCAAATTAAGCCCATGGAGCATGTTGAGACTTCACCTTCAACCCAAGCTTGAAAGGAAATTAGCTACTCATATTTGAACTAGGGGTAAAATGGGAATTTTATTAAAATACATAGAAAATACAAGATGGAGATGGAATTACAGAAAATGGAGTCCAAAAATGGATTCAGGGGTGTCAAATTAGGGGGGGGAGCCCCCTTTTTATAGATACATTGAGTAAATCATGGCCATCAGATTAAAACAATTTGAACGCTCAGGATTGCGCCACGTGGCAAGTTCCTATTGGATAGAACACATCATCAGGGGCTGTTATTCTGTGTATATGCATGTACCGTACACACGTTTTTTCCGTCCACTAACATTCTGCCACGTCACCGGTCAATATTTTTGGTTCAATAAGCTCATGACACGTCATCAGTTAACGCCACATCATCAGTCAATGCCACATAAGCGGTCAATGCCACATCATTCGTCCAATCAAATGCCGCCACGTCATCGTATAGTGCCACGTCATCGCATGCGAGTGCCACATCAAAGCATACGATACATGTGAACAATGACGAATGAATGAACAGTGTTGTGTACGATCAGTATATATCAACCGTACCGTATGTGTGAACAGTACCGTATATGTGAACAGTACCGTATATGTGAACAGTACCATTTTTCTTTTTATGCTCCTCCTAAGGTTTTCGACTGTCCTGAGTTCAAAAGTGCTGTCCGTTTTTTCATCTGATCTCTCGTTTATTGTGAAATGACCATGATATCCCCTAAAATACATAAAATACTTAATTAAAATAAAACATACATAATTAAATTACAAGGAACTTAAAGACATAAAAATAGGGATGTTAGTGAGACTTGGAGTGTAAAATGATGATTTTCTCCACTATAAATACACACTTTCTAGTACTCAACATAATTCACAATTATGATTAGTAATTATATTATTTCCTTAAATTAGGAGGATCAGCGAATGAGAATCAACCCGCGAACGTTGTTGATACCGAGTTCGAATACTATCATTGTGAATGGAATATACAAAACCTATTTTTAGTTTATTATGATTTTAAAATATGGTAAAGTATGTTTACGAGATTAATTTTAAAGGCTTCGATTTAATGATTTTATATAAATGGATTTTATCTGTGTTTTGCTATTTATTACGAGAAATGTGTTTGATTAATGATTTTGGTTACCGATTTTAAATATGCATGATAATATTTTAAAGAAAAGAAAAACATATTTAAAACTTGTGAAATGAACAAGGAAATGAGATTTTGAATGAGATTTCGAATGAGATATCGGATGAGATTATATGTTTATGTATATGTGTACAAAGGTATATAAATATGAGCATAATAATCATTTGTTTAAAAAATCATTAGACAGTGCCCTCCCCCTTCAAATATAGTGATACAGATGATATGAGATATGTATGTGGTATGATGAATGCAGAGATATTGATAATGAGATACGGATGATACAGATGAGATACAGGCAATACAGATGAGATACAGGTTTTTGGGGCTCGTCTGAGTACACACAGAGGCTTTGGGCCGTGTACTCGGACGACTTTGTCTTTTGGGGACCAGATTATGCATGCACAGATATAATGAGATATGAGATGATATTTCTTTGATCTATCTGTGTAGCTTCGGGGCGTGATTGTACTCAGACATTATGTCATTGCCTGTCCGTTGAGGTCCGGATATGATGTGATATGATCTGGCTTTTCCCGATCTATCCATGTAGCTCTGGGGCGTGATTGTACCTAGATAGTACGTCATTGCCCATCCGTCGAGGTCCAGATATGATGAGATTGTTTCCCTTGGCTACTTGTTTGGTGATAGTTTTCGTTATTTCAGTAATGATTATTATAAGTATTATGAATTTCCATTGATTTATGCAAAATATTTGCGATATCATTATTTGAGCACATGATTTAAATTTAATACGTTATTTAAGTTTTGTGATATTTTGATGAAATGGTGCTTTGATCTGATTAATTATTTTAGAGTAAAATTATGTTAAAAAACTACTATCCACTCACTGAGCTCACTGAGTTTATACTCACATAGTTTTATTATATCCCCCCCCCCCAACAGGAGATTCGCATTCGCAGTATAAATGAATGACCCAAAGAAAGAATAGTGATTTTTGGAATTTTGACCACGTTATGATGTTAAGAGTTATCAATTGATTTATTGAAATATTTTAGGATTGTAATTTGTTACATTTCGGGGATTGTGAATAACATGTGTATTTTATTTGATATTAAAAATTGAGTGATTTGATATTTTGGTTAAGGTAATTGATTCACGAAGTCGGTTGTATTCGGAATTATTTGGGAGTGCTTGATTTATAATTTTACAGATTTGGTTGTGTGATAAATATATGGGAGACTCTGTCGAATTTTCGGTAAAATCCTGATTAATCAGATTACGTGAGAACAATTATATAAGGTAGATTAATCGATTCTGATTTGGTTGTGTGATAAATATATGGGAGACTCTGTCGAATTTTCGGTAAAATCCTGATTAATCAGATTACGTGAGAACAATTATATAGAATTTAGGTAGATTTGCCCTATGGATTCGGGGCGGGTCGTGTCAGAGCTTCAAGTAGTCGAAGAAGATAAATGGCTGGGAAATGCCAAATGAGCTGCCCAAGGGTGTGATTTGACATTAGAGATACATGACAACAGGCAAAAAAATAATAAGACTTGATCTATTTAGTACAAATTGAGCAAAGTTTGATTAAGTCATGACATATCTATTAATTTTTATTCTCTTTATCCAAAATGGAAACATGATATCTGGAGTTGATTTATTAATTAAGTTCAAACTATCGGTCTGCCAGGTGGAATTGTTAATTAAATTCAAACTATCAATCTGTCTTGTTCATACATGATGATTAAGTTCATGATGGTTAGAGTCTTTGCCGGCCTTTGATCATTTTGTCTATTAACATAGTTGTCATGTTCTTGGATATTTACAGTGCTTGTTCTTGGTAAATTAATATTTTGTTTAGGTTATGCTCCTCATTTTCGTTCCTGATCATAACAGATGGACGGGTCATATTTTTACTGGTCTATGTATGTACTGTTGCGTTATGAGCACATGCCTGTCATGCCAAAGCTTTTACATCAATTCAAGTAAGTGTCTTGTTGCATCTATCTTGACTTGTCTTTGGCATCACTTATCAAAATTTCTAGGAAAGAAGGGGTAGGACTCTGTCCGTAAATGTTAGAGTAAACTGACAGATTCAACTCGCTCAATTAATTATAGAGGGATTTCAAACTATAAATTGGAAGTACAATTTGCAAGAAGCTGTAGGCACTGTTATTTACTGGGAAGAGATAAAATAGAGGCAGTATCTTGCGAATTGTAATACAGTTGAACGTGATGGTTTGATATCATTATTTTTTATAAATATAATTTTGCATTTTCCAATATAATAAAGATCAACCTAACATTAATGTGGTTAAGTTAGCTTGTTGAATGTGTTCTGGTACTAGGATAAACTTATGCTCTTATTTTCATTCTAGATCACAACAGCGTATATACATGTTTAAGAAGTGTGGAAAGCTTTGGTTCCTCTTGTAGTTTCTAGAACACAAATTGTACATAGAATGGCCTGGCATAGTATATACATGTTTTCTTTTGAACTAAAATAATAAAGCTTGATAGAATTTCCTCATTGTTGCATAGTGGCTATCGATCTACCATAATGTTATTGCAAACTGCACTTCATGGTTAGCGACGTGTATTACATACACAACTCTCCAATTTTGTTATAGTAGCAAGTAATATATTGCCACTTGTCTATAGTTGAAAGGCATTAAGTTTAGCATAAACAGATGGCCTCCCATTGTATAATTTACATCTGATTTGAAAGCTTTTGAAAATTGAGTAATGTTAATTTGTTGCTAGTTATGTGTATATTATTTGCAGGAAGTTTGTAAATGACTCTGATGAAAGGAATACGGTTTGAAGGTAAAATTTGGAGAATTTCAGCTTCTTTATTACATTGTTACTATCAGCCCTGATTTAGTATTATTGATGATCAAAATTTCTTCTTTTGTAAAGGATTTTTGTTTTGCTGGATGAAGATGATGATGGGATGAGGAAGATGAGGTTGAGGAAATGTTCCAAAGAATGACGAAGACAATTGACAGGAAAAAGATTCAAGATTTGAGATGATTTTGTGTATACATATGGGATACATTTATGGAAAAGACTACTAAATTTTTTATTGTACTTTTGATTGGTGGATGGGACAATAAAGCTACATTTAATGTACTTTGTTTATTATTATTATTTTGTTGGTTATCTTATATTCATAATATAGATACTTCAAAATGAAATTCAAATTTTTATTATATTTATGAAAAATAAGAAAAAAATTATGAAATAATATTATTGAATAAAAATATAGGGGAACACTGAAAAAAAAGGGATATGCATTTTTGATCGCTTATTATGCAATTGGAAATGTGTAATGATTTGATTTGCAAGGAATATTTCCAAGGGCAATTAATGATATTTCGGACGGCAATGCTGTCAAAAAATATATTTTTGCTCTAACGGTTTGTCCGAAATTGTGTTTTTCTGATGCAACTTAATACAACGATAGTCAACCATGCGGAAATGAGTTTTTTTAAAGGCATAAGTGTATTTCTGGGAGTATTTGCCCTCAGTAATGACCCTTTTATTGTGGTATTATTTTCTGTAAATTAAGTAATTTATTAATAGGTGTGCTTATCTTTATAGCTAGAAATTTATTTGCTTCTGTTAGTTGAATAAGAGAATAAAGAATTTTTGTTTCCTTGAATTTCGTTTTTCTTCTAAACTTGTAATTTGAGAGGTTTGAGACTTTTACTATATTTATGGCTTTGGAAGAAAATGTCTAGTGTTGGACTTGTGGATTTGTTTGAATAAAATTTGAGATAATTTTTTTTTTTGGGTGTGTGTGTGTAAGAATTATGATTTGTAAGTAATTTCATATATCATGTGCTCTCCACGTGTTAGAAAGATGACGATGAATCTTGAAAAACAATGGTGAATCAAATAAAGCTGAATGTCGGAGAATGCTAAGACTCATAAATATATAGAAAATAAGTACAATTATGCACCAATTCAATACAGAAACTTCCTTTTCATTCTATCATTCCAACACAAGTATCATGAAATCAAATGCAAAGTTAATTAGATATTAAACCAACTGGTGGTTCAATATCCGCTTTCTAATAATATTCAAGCTATCAGCATCAGTGATCAATGTGAGAGGGTGCAGTATCATAACTCGTATTGATCCCAAAATAATCGCAAAAACAACACCGTTTGCGAAGATGAATATGGGGATGCCACCAGAGGCCTTGTATACAAGATATTCAACGGCCAGATGGAAATAACTGATAACGAAAAATGCTATAGATTGCCACACCCAATAACCAGGAACGTAATGAATCTGGAGAAGCATGCATCGCAATAATACAAGAAAGAGTTAATTAATTATTTAAGACTTATACACAAATTAAATATGATACCATCCTCAAATTTTAACTAATTAATAATAATACGTACCCTGCAATCCTCTGGCTTGCAATCCTCTCCATCTGGAAAGATGTAAAGTTTCTTCCAGTCCTCATCCTAAAATTAACAATATGAAAAATAAATAAATAAATAATGATTTGGAATATATGATATGATCAAATATACCAATAAGTACCTCTTGCCAGAGCCTCAAGAACTTGTGCCATTGCGCCACAGCTAGCAAAAAGAGGATTAGGGTCATGAAACATTCAAAGGCCACGTAACAAATTGCAGTAAAAGCTTTTTCCCCAGTGCTGAAATCGTTATTGTTCCCGGAAAAAAGGTTGCACAAGACCAGAAAGGCGACGCTTACCGATAGATTTAGTATATGAACGATGAACTGGAGATATCAAAATAATTGTAGAAAGATAGTAAAATCATATATAAAAAACTTCCCGATTAATTATAGTCTAAATTAATTAATATCAAGATGATTAATCA
Source organism: Luvunga scandens (assembly GCA_030449905.1). Taxonomy (NCBI): domain Eukaryota; kingdom Viridiplantae; phylum Streptophyta; class Magnoliopsida; order Sapindales; family Rutaceae; genus Luvunga; species Luvunga scandens. The sequence continues at coordinate 100,168 of JASUUG010001041.1, read as the reverse complement.
CCGTCTTGCGCATTTCGGTCCAATCCAGCGAAAGCCTCATGGAGAGGAGTGACTGATGATGCGTTGAATCCATTACTGATCAAATGAAATTAGCTGCTACAACACTTGGAAAAGTTAATATATTTATGCAGCTAGCAGAAGATCAGTTGCTATAAGCATAAAATTCCCTTAACGTCTCGACTTGGGCTACCCATTATAATTTAAGTGTTTAAATCCAAGTTATATTGTACACCAATTTTAATAAATCTGCAGCCAAACATGCCCTACATTTATATATACTACATGAAAGGATAAAGATAAGTGCAAAGGATTAGATTCCTCTCCTGATATCAATCTTAAAATTCAAGCTTGTAACAGAAAATGATGATGATCCGTGTCACTAGTTTACCAATTCAATATGTGTAAAGACACTTGAGTCTGCTGCCAGCTCAGCATTACTGTGTCAAAATCCTTGTTTTGAGAGCCAATAGCATCCATAAAATTAGTGATTGTTCTTGTCTTACAATGCTGCCTTGGTTAACCCAGAAACCATAATAAGTATTGGAAATTCTTAGCCCTATTTGAAATGGGTGAAAAGCAATGAAGATTAAAATGATATTACACCATCGATCTTTCCATTAATTATTGAATATGTGGTGCCAACTCTGTTGAAGTTTCTTCACTTCACCCTGGAATAAGCAGTTTGCCTAAGATGGTTAATTATCAAGCATTCTTTAAAAAATATATTGATATACAAAAGGACAACTCTTTCGACTTTGAAAAATTGCAGGAAATAAAAGTGCGTTTGGGATTGAGGTTAGACAGTTATAGTTTAAAAACTACAGTACTAAAGTGTTTGGTAAATACTAGCAGTTGTAGCTTAGAAGTTATACTGATATGATTTTTCACTTGTATGATGGAAGGTTTATTATAATTTTAATAATTTTTTAAAAATTATTATTTAAAATTTATATTTACTGTATATTACTAACTTTTATTTCATAGTTACAGATTTTTTTCTACAACAACTGTAGCTTAAAAGCTACAACATCTTAATCCAAATGCACCCTAAGTACAATTGTGCACAAATTCAACATACAAAAATTCCACTCCTCCTCATTATATTATTCCAATTGATCATCCTGATCAAAATCAAATCACATGCTGATTCAGTATCCATTTTCCAATAAGATTTCAAGTCATTAGCATCGGAGGTGAATATGAGGTAGTGTAGGCCCACAGACTGCGAGGATCTAAAAATAATCGCTAAAACAAGGCTGTTCGCGAAGATGAAAGACGAGGTGCCACCAGTTGTAACACCCCAAATCCAACATGTGCGGTGCATGAGATGAAAGAGGCTATTAACAAATCAAGATCTTTACACATAAAAATCTCAAACTAAGATTTCTCAAATTTTTAATTAAATAAAATCCATAAATCCATGTGTCTCACACGAGATAATCTTTCCTGAAGACATAAATATAACAAAAGTCCCAATCTTCTCAATTACAAATTCATAAAATAAATAGACTTAATAGAAGCATGAGTTTACCTTTCTCTTATTCAACTAGAAAAAGGAAATGAATCTCTAACTTCAATAATAAGCACACTTCTCAACAATATACTTAATCTGTAAAAAATAATGACGAGGGATGAACCATCAACTCGGTAAGTAAAACCATTCCTAACACACTAGGCTTATCGGTACAAAAAATATTGCAAGCATTCTTTTTATCAAAACATATATTATAACCCATAAAATGACATATTGCAATAAGATGACATAAGTTCATAATAATTCAAAATATCAGTAGCATAGTTAATTATGAAAACAAATAATATAGCGTATGTGTAGAAAACAAGATGTTAGTTCATGTCACATAGTGTCACCTATACTCTCGATGACCTGGTCAGAAACAGAATCAAAATTAAAATATAATGTGCACACTCAGAACAGAAACCTAGTACTAGTCCAAAACATATATGTATCGTACTATACAATCAGAATCAGAATCAAAGTAACTATGGGCAATAAGCCAAAACATTCAAATTAGTTTTTCATATGTAATGAGTTGTATGTAGCACTTTGCACTGTATGTGACACTTTGCATTATGTGTGGCACTTTGCGGCACTCTGGCCCTTGAGAGGTGGCCCTCATATCATCTCAAGAGGTGGCTTCAGTACAATCATCAATAATTTAAATTTTACACAGGCATAAAACATTCGTATCAGATTCATAAATGTCCATAACAATAATTTTGGGTTGCAAGATATCTTATAAATAAAATCATAAAAGGTAATTATGTACCAAAGTAAATTTCATATTTAAAAGCATTTATAATATTTTGTTGAAGCCATAAAAATAACATAATTTTCAGATTTGAAAGCATTCATACAAACTAATTTTGTTATGAATAACAATTGATTTTCAAAAGAACTATAAAAACACATGTACTCATAGTAGTATCAAAATAATTATACTTATCTAATATATTAGAAATGAAGTTACTTATCTTGATAAAAACAATGATCTAAACACTCCTCTAAACCTCTAACAGCCTCAAACACCTCCATTACCTTAAACAAATACAAATTGTAACCATTAACAACTTATTATAAGAACCTAATTTTTTAATTCATACTTGTACAAGTTTGATTCTTAGAATTTTAACTCTTAATTTAGAAATCAGAATGAGACAATATTTTGTAGAACTATTCTGGACATCATGAGTATCTCTCATCATTTTTTCAAAAGGATCCGACATCAAAAACATTTTCAAAACTATTTATTCTTGATAAATTCAAAACTGTCTCACAGTGCCTTAACTGGATAATATGGATTATGAGATTTTTAAAAAATTATACATAAATCAGAAAATTATGAAATTAAAACTGGAAGCACTAGACACATAACCTCAGTTTAAAATTTCATAGTTTTTCAAGTTCATTTGGCCCTACAAACAATTTTTTGAATTTGGTCGTTCTGCTGGAATCACAGTTTCCTAGTGCAACAGAGTTAGATTCGAAAATCCATATAAAATTGAAAACAAAACCAAATGTTACGAAATAAAATTTATTCAATAAGCCCTACATGTCAATTTTCAAAAAGATATGGTTTTTCATAAGAGTTGTTCATAAAACATATGGTTAATTTTGAGATATTCATGCTGTCTAGAATTGTCCGGTGTGTTTATTGCATCAAGGATTGATTAACAAGACTCAACAATAAATCAAAACCCTAAACACAACTTAAACACATCCCAAATCATGCATAATGGTCTGTAATAATCCAAAACCATGCCAATAAAAACCCTAATTAAGTGATAGAAATACATGTGGAGAATAAAGGGAGTAAAACTCACTAATCCTTAAGGTTCTCCCCTAAGCAAAGGTTTGAATCCTAGGGTATGAATAAGGAAGTACTAAGCAGCAGATAAAATAGAAGAAAATGTTGTGGACTTAGGGTTATAGAGTAGAGAAAAGTATGAATTTATAAGGAGTCCTAAGAAACTCTATTAGGTTTTCAAAAATATATGTTTTCCAAAATTAACACATAAGTAATCTTTATTAGTGGGGGTAATAGTGCCACTTATAAATTCTGATAAAATAAAATTCTTATGATTCAAAATTAATGGAAGTTTGGGCGTTACACTAGCAGCTAGATTTTCAACAGCTAGATGGAAATAATTGAAAAAAGGGGATTCCTATAGATTGCCACACATAACCAGGTATATAATGAATCTGGAGAAGCATGCATTATTGAAAATCTATATTAGACTCAATCTCAAATGATAATTAAAATTGTTAAAAAAATTATAAAATTAATCTCAATTAATTAATTAATTAATGATAGCCTGCAATCCTCTGCCTCGCTATCCACTTGATGTGGAAGGATGAAAAGTTTCTTCCAGTCCTCCTCCTAAAATTAATAACATAGAAAGGTAAAAAGTGAATAACATAAATAAATAATCATATGAAAAGAAATGTAATCAAATGAAGTCATGCTCAAGAGCGGACATCTGTGTTTACAACCTAGAAATTAAGTTGCAAACGTCATTTATAGCGGAGTTTAGTGCACACCTGAGCATGACTCTAATCAAGTATAATCGTAGCATTTGTGCCAAGAAAAATATGTTTAAATTACCTCTTGCCAGAAGTTCATGCACTTGTGCCATTGTGCCACAGCAAGTAAGAGCAGGATTGGCATCATGAAGCATTCGAAGGCCATGTCACAAATTGCAATAAAAGCCTTCTTCTCAGTGCTAAAACTATTATTGGTCCAAAAAATATGGTGTATAAGACCGCCCCGGTGACTCCTACCGGCATATTAACTATATAAATGATGAAATGGAGAGAAATAAGAGATCTTTGCAAAAAAAGAAAAAGAAAAAGAAAAATAGTTTTAAGTAATATTCATGAATAATGTTATTACCCCAATTCGCAATATTCATGAATATTTTAAGTAATATTGATGAATAACTTTATTACCCCAATTCGCAATGATCTCCAATCCAGTGAAAACTTCAAGGAAAGGTAACTGCTGATTTGTGGAAGCCATGACTCCTCAATGAATTATTAGCTGCAAAACTAAGAAAAATAGTATCAAGAGTATAAATAATAAATTAATTTAGAGTCATTTTTAAGTGCGGACTTGAGCACTTTATAAAGTGTGGACGTGGCCATTTATAGATGCTAAGCCACAATTTGAAATCGCTGGTTGAATTTGGCATAAATTCTAGTTAGCCATGTACTATATAACAGTTTGGAGCCACTAACTAATCAAGTTCTATTGCATCAAGTACCAAATAAATGAATAAATTATAAACATATATAATGTTGCGTCAATATTATTTTTCTTTGTTTTGCGGCTAATTCATTTGATCAATAACTGATTGATTCTACACGTCTATCACTCTTAACTATATTAGTGTATTTCGTCTGCATCAAAGTATGCGTGTGTATATAGAATGCATGTACATATGGGGACAGTTTGGGGTCATATGTAGTATCAGCCTGTTCTGGTCCAAGTCTTTCATATACTTCATTCCATCCATCGTTCCGAAACCAAATGGGTTACATTGGGCTCAAGCAACGTTTGGGCTCATAAGTAGCACCAGCAGCACAAACTAATTGGTTTCGGGAGAAACGAGGAGAGAGAGGAGAGGAAGTGCAACTCTGAATGACCAATTCCCCTAAATGAACAGACATATTATGTAACTTATTAAATATAGAATAGACCTCTTAATTGAAAATATATATATATATATATATATATATATATATATTGACAGCGTTTACTTTAATATACTTTGTGGAAGGAAATTGGAAGAGATTCACTAATTTATACTGGGAGTTTTGGATGGTGTATGTCTGTGTTGTTTACTCCTCATTTGTTACAAGCTTGTGGTGGACTGCTTGTATGGATTACTTTATATTAATATATTGAAGACAGTACTTTAGATGAAGCTGTAATCAAAAGATACAAATTGATTGTGGATCAAATATCCTGGGGGAGAACAAGAAAGAGTTGAGAGAAGTGGTAACTAATAAGAATATGGATTATCCATTAGGGGAATTTTGGCAATAAAGCCAGGACAGGCTGGCCGCGCCCAGAGCTTGACCTTGCCTCATCCCCTGTTTGTGTTTTTTTGAATTGTTATCCTCAAATTTCCTTGATCCCTAAAATTTTAACAAAAGCCTTATCCCCCCACGACGGGTTTATTGCAATTGAGCAATTCCCATGAGAAGTGGGAACCAGTACAATTCCTAACCCTTTATGTACTTTGCACGCGTCTTAACAGTTTTAGAACATGAGCACTATGGAAATCTCTTTTATGGAAGTACTGGTCACTGTAGTTCAGCTTATATATGCTTTCAGCTAAAAGTTATTAATTCTATGGTAAGGATCAGAATACTTCGTTTTTCTTATTTATTGACACAGACTTAATATTACTGTGTAGTCTTTGATGGTGAAATCAAATTGGATAACGCTGCTGTCCTGCATTACACATACACCAAATTTTCTGATCTGACGTCAAGGCGTGATCGGCGTGGCTGCAAAGCCTACAAAGGAAGATGTTAAAAGATGCTTTATGCTGGAATTTGACCTAGCCGTGAGTTTTTTTTCCTTTGCACTCTTTGTTCTTTACAATGCAGCATCTATGTTCTTCATTCTGATTCAGCATCGTTGCTCCTATTATTTTAATTTCATGCGTCTCTTTTTAATTTTTTCACCACTAAATGTATATATGTTTTCTACTTTGTTAAATTAGTTTCAAAGTTTTTGATGTGTAGAATTTGTTCAAGATAAATGGCAACTACAAACAATTCTCGGTCCTCCTAAGAGCAAAGTTTGTATGCACAAAAATAGGCAAAAAAAATTACTCACAAAACAATCTTTAGACTTTTTCAAGGATAACTGATAAGAAGTTTTAATTAATATATGTAACCTTTCCTATGGCACATTTTGCAGCTGGAAGATATTCACAATCTTTGACTGTTCTTTAAAAATTATATTTTTTTTAGGCTAACGGTGAAGCAGTTTTAACATTAGCTCTTTCTTATTATGTTCTGTGCAGGCATTTATAATTGCCTCAACTGCAACAGAGGATGAGATGCCGAGCTGGTAAAATAATGTTAGAACTTATATAGTATCCTGTTGAGGAATTAATACAACTTTCCATTTTTGAAGTTTCAATTTTTTTTTTGGAACCTCTTGAGCGTTTATGGGTTTCAATATAGTTATAAGCATGCGGACATCTCGGAATATAAACAGCTTTATTAATTGCGTTTTCCCCAGGATTTGTTTCTCATATCATAATATTGGTACCAGTTGATACAAACTTATTGCTTTCTCACCCGCAAGGCTACCGTTGATACAGGTACCGTGAATATGTGTGGGCTGACAAAATACTGAAAAAGAAACTCACCATAAAGAGCATCGTGACTCGCATTTATGCTCCCATGGTGAGTCCTTTTGAGTTGTGCAGTTGAGGGATTTTGTGTTGCATGTATGCACCCAGTGTCTTAAAGCTCCCTTCATAGATCATTACTCAAGGCCTACCGGAATTTGGGATTTACACCTTTGTAATAGCATCAGCGAATACAACACTCTCAAAGGACAAGTTTCTATCATCAGTTGAAAGTAGCAACACCACTGAAGAATCTAAATCCGGAGTAATTTGTTCAAGAAAGATTGGTGATGTCAGTCAATCTCAGGCGCAACTGCAAGGAACGTCTTGGAATTTATTGGTGATGCAAATTGCATATTAGCAATCCACCAGAATCTCCTCCTGGCACAGATGATCTTCACATTGACACATAATCATATTACATTCGCAGTGGTGATTGTATACTGCTGCTTCCTTCTTGAATTGGGATCTAAAATTTTGTTACCATGCGAAAGAGAAAACTCTAGGGGCGTCAGATATAGGTTTACCTATGGTTACGGGGTATGGAGCTCTTCCCAATCATTACCCAAGCGCTCTTGTACATTTCTGATTTAGATTTTAGGTTCTATAGAGTGAAAGACTTAGAGCGGTGTTATGATTGCTGGAGCATTTGTCTTTTTGTCATAGTTGCATATTTTACAAATGCTTTGGCTCATGGCCTGGGTCTGTAATTTGAATCACGGAATCTGGGATTTTACAAATGCTTCTCATGCTTCTTACCCGAATTGGCTTTCTCTATGTGCTGTCCTGACATGTTCTTTCTGATCCGACGGTGGACATAGTCGACTGCTTTATCGGAATAGTCCCCAATATCGATGAATTAACCGTAAATTCATGCACAATCCTCATGCTGTCTTCTCGAGGGTTGTTAGTATTTTTATACCGAAACCTTTTCTTGAACCCTAAGATATATATGATCATCAGACTTGCAACCCATGACTGCCCTGGCTCCGTCCACAGCTTGCCAAACCCCAGCGCCGATCTTTCTGTTCAATCTTGAACCATTAGCTGTCAACTTATTTAAATTGGTGAAAACAAAATACAGAGCTTTTGGCCATAATCTTCTAGTAAACCGTGTTCTCCAAATAGCTCCCAATTGTGCCATGGTTATTGTGCCTACAAACATCATACTCTCACACAGGACTACCATCAGTAACTGGGTTTTTTGTAATCTTGTCAAAGTGGACGTTGCATACCAGCTCTTTTTCCGTTGGATGCAATCTGTAATCAACCTTAGGCATTGTAATGAACTTTTCCCGGAAAGGAAGATGGTCTGAGGGATCAGAAAATAGATTGAAGAATGAAGAACTAGAGAGAGCCCCCAAGGGCGTAGTCGAGTTGGTTGGCAGTGTAGCTGTCGTTCCTCACACTCGTGTGGACTCGGGTTCGATTCTTTGGGATAGTAAGGGGGTAAAAATTGATTTGGGCTTGCCCACCTCTCCTTACCTTTTTAAAAGAAAAAAAAAACTAGAGAGAGCAATAACGCTGAATTTGGAATATCAATTACTTGCAGATCAAGCTAGGTTTTTGTGATTGAGTGAGATTTAGGAGTTATATATACAGTTGTTTGGACTAAATTTCTGTCTATTTGCTTGCATAAGAAGTTTACTACTGGAGAAAGACGCCGAATTGCCTGGTCTCAAATATTAGGCGCCAGAGAATAGCCGTTAAATGTCGGTTGCATAGGGCACCAATGCATAGGTATTATCGCCGACGTCGTTGAAGCAAATTTTGAAGTTTACAGACTTTGTATAAACTTTAGAATTTCTCCCAATCTAGGACTACGCCTCTTTATCTTTCTTTTAAGCAGAGTTCCAAATTATGCTTTAAATAAACTATCAAAATAGGTCTAGGCAAACTTCTTATTATAATATGAGTAAAATTGTATTGTATTTGAAAAAAAAAATTAAAAATTGGAGTATTAATGCAAACACATGGTAAAAAACAGTAATTAAAAATTCATCAGTTATACGATGTTCTCCAATTGAGTTCTGATTTAGAATAATTGCACACTTTAGACTTCTCATTTTGCTCCGTCCAAGTGAGGTAGTCCAATGGACAAATAAATAATTTTATAAACCTAATTACTAATTATTCAATGATAAATGTCACTTTTTTTCTTGAAAAAACCATCAAAGAGGCACTACAAGAAAGAGGGACTTTCACGATGGCTACTTACCATCGTGAAAGATCTTTTACGTCGGCAATGCAACAGCAAATGGTTGACGCAAGTAATCGTGTCGTTTTCTATTTGCAATTGGAAAATTGCTGTCTTATGACATTTTTTGTGACGGGAAACTAGCCGTCGCAAATTAACATGACCGTCGCAAATAAGTGCTCAACTACTATTATCCACCTATTTTTTTCGCAAATCATGTTCTATTTTTTTTTTCATTTTTTACCCAAAGTACATATTAAGAATGTCATTCACATTCTGATTAGAATAACACTCATATAATTTCAAAATATGAGATATATCATTGATAATTTTTAATTCAATGTACAATGTGAATGAAAAGTAACAATTACAAGCCTAAAATAACAAGTTCTAAAATCAATATAATAAACCAATTATCCAACAACATTGTCCATTAAAATCTACAAATCAATTATAAAAACTGCCGCGTAAGCAACCATGCTAGTTGTTACTCTCAAAATCAGGATTTGAATTTTGATTATTATGGTGAGAGCTTGATGCATCTGGAATCTGCAAACGAGAAGCAAATGACATCAACAATGAATATTAATGAATTGTCTCTACACTATAAGCTGCTTAATTCTAAAGATAAGTGCTTGATATTAAATGAAAAATATTTACTCATTTAACAAGTCATTCTTAAGAACTTATTTATAGTTAAAGAATTTAAGTCACTAAAATCAATCACTACCAGCAAATGCAGATTTTACAGGAAGCAAATTAGTCCACTTCTCTTCACAATTATTACTTCTCAAAAAGTACTTAATCCACCACTTCATTCTCTCTACTTCTTTCTCACTCTTTGGTCTTTTTACCAACCCAATAATCTTACTTGAAATTCTATTTCACACTGACAAAATTTCAAGTCAAGAATTATTTCAACTCATATTAAAATTACTGAATAGAATGCAACCTCAATCCCATGCCAATGAAGTCTTAATCTTTGAAGCAAAACCCAAAAAATGAACTTATTAATAAGTGAGCTTAAAAAATAGCTAGAAATAGACTACTATATTAAAAATCATACCCGTTCATTTATGGATGATTGAATCTCGGCAGCAAAATCATCAAAATGGCTTCTCATAAATGAATGTATCTTAACATATTTAGTTTGCAGATCACTATATTTGCATTGAAGGTCAGCATAAATTGGATTTAAGACGATTTACCTCTTGTTGCAGTATTTCATTAGCTTCATTTGACTTTATGCATATCACATTTGATGGTGTTGGCCCATGCCCATAAGTTCGAGCATATCCATGATCATCAGGTCCCATCACTTGAGTAAAAACTCGATCTCTCACCGCTTCAGTTTGTTGTTCCTCTAGTAAGTGAGATATATGTTCATGAAATTGACTCTACAAACATTTAAACTTGATTAGAATATAAAATGTTTGTTTGTTATCTCAATATGAAATAATATGAAAATACTTGATATTTTTTTCTTCCTTACAATTATTTCCTCACTCTTTAGATCACCTATACTACCGTTACGTTTTGATCGAGTTTCAATAAAAACACTTATTCAATCTGTCTTTTTCCCTTGTTTCTTCATTTGAAAAAAGATAATGCATTCAAAGTATTAGAAAAATGAAAAATCAAAATCAAGCACACTTCCAATGTAATGAAAATCATGACAATTTACAACATACGATATCAGACTAAAATTGTAAAAACACAATAAAGCATAAGCAAAAAACCCATGTCTACATATTTGTTGGAAAACATAATACTAACCTGGTCTTTTTTAACGGCAAATGAAGTTTGACCAGTTCTAGGAAGTGAATACACTTGTGAACGATTCATTTTATTTTTTTCTACAGCAGCTTATAACTCAAAGAATTTTCAGTTTTATCTTTTGTTTCGGTGGATACTAAGAATAAAACTAAGGGAATAGTTAACAGTTATGGAAATTGATCACATACTTTAGATTCCTCAGTGCCCCAATAAGTTACCAATGTCTTCCACTGCTCTTCATCAACCCTAGGAGGAATGGATGCAAGGCGTTCTACATCTGTCTTGCCATTATAAATGCTAACTTTTCACTCGACATTTCCAATCCTTCCAAAGTTTTTCCTGCATTCTTTAGGCAATAAGGTTTGTAGGCATCTGGAGCATCTGTATTTTCCTATAGATATCAATTAAAAAAAATATATATCATAACTCTATGAAAAAGAGTAAATAATTGAGAGCAACAACAAAGCTGTAAAATATATTATCAGATGGAAAATATATTATTAGCTTTATCTATATTTGACCAAGATTCTAAAGCATATTGCCTTTAGGATATAGGATTATAAATCACATATCTTGGAAGAAAATATTAATACCTTCACTTTTTTCCAAATAAATTCTAAGACATTATCGGGCATGTGAGTCCACTCAGCATAGTCCATTTTTCACTATAATCCCAAGGTGAGACTTAAACTTATATGAATTCGAACCGACCACTTGCCATTCAGAATTGAACTGTAAATGCATAATTTCTCTTGTGCCTCACTCCCTAACATCAAGAGCAGGTCCACGAGCTTGCCTTAGTTGTGTATACTCACTTAAAAATATAATGAAAGGTGTAAAAGACAAGACAATAACCATAAATTCAAAATATCTCTAGCTTATTAAATATATAGATAAGGACATCAATTAAACAACATTAATCCAACATTATGCTAACTAGAATCTAAAGAATATAGCTTTTTAAACCTATTTGTAATGTTGCTTTTCAAATACCAACAAAATAAAAAAAATTAAATCTATAATAGTAACTTTTTAAACATATTTGTTGCAATTGAGTTAACCAACGGAATTGATATACTTATACTACAATTCAGTACCTTCTCCATCTCCATGTGTATGGGAACTTGAAGATGAGGCTTGTCACTGTCTTGGTGTTGCTTGCTGCTGAAGTATATTATCCATGGATATACCTTTTGGTTGTTTTGGTGCCATAACTTACTGTAATCAAATCCTACTATAAAACTTAATGATATGAATGGAAAAACATTATTCTTTATATAAATGTAAAAAAATGTAAGGTGAGATTCCATTAATAAGAAAGGAAAATAATAACACGTAGACAGGGGGGACATAATAAGCCTTACCCTTCAAATACAAAATATTACAAAAGAAATTTGATTTTAAAAAAAATTCATTCAGTGATCTCACTTGTCAAAAATATCATCATCATCATCAACTTCCATGTCGACATGATCATCATTAGAACTATCAGCATCAACAACATTTTTGTCTACAATAAGTGCATCAACTCTAGTCTTAATCCAACCAACTTCCTCATCACACATATGTATATTATCATCTAATTGTTGTTGAGCATATAGTTCAACTTGAGAAAGCATTGGACTACAAGAAGAATCTTTTGAGTACATATCATATACATCTCTAACTGTCATTTTGAAAACAACACGACAATTCATGTCTAAAGGATCTTGCACATAGCAAACTTGTTTAGCTAAAATAAAAGGTTCATCACCTAATTGATTATTTTTATATAATAAATGATTAAAATTTACTAAAGTGAATTTGAACTCATCTTGTTGTTTACCTACTTGATTATCAATCCAATCACCTTTGAAAATGATATATTTCATATAATTGGTATAACGGATTTAAAGTATATCTGTCAACACCCCATGAAATGTTACATTGCCTGATCGAGGATTCTTGTCCCTTGCTCTTGCATAGCTTACAGTGTCAGCCTTGAAAACAATGTTAGAGTTTTGAGTAACTTTACTTTTGTCATTACATTTTGTGCGAAATCGAAAGCCATTAACTACGCATCCTTTGAATCTTTGTGCAAATTCGTCAGGTCTATTAGCTAGAATTTTTATTTGTTCAGGCAATGCTATATTTGATGTTCGTTGCAAAGTTTGAACCTATATATACCAAAAAATTATAAACCAGAAAGTTATGCAATATGATTTATAAATCATAAAGTTATGATACTTACATGATTCATAAACCATATGTAAAATGTTTCATTGTGAACTTTTTGAATATGATGAATTGTACTATGAGGCATTTCTTTCACTAGTTCAACAAAGTGTTGCCTATGAGAATTTGGGAAAAGAAATCAGGAAGTCATTCAAGTGAAAGAAAAAACTTAAGATAAGATATTTGTTATGACTTACTCTCGAAATTGAGCGATAGCTTCAGTGTTGACTAGCACATACCTATGTGCTTGAACCCATGAAACATCATCAAGATGAACTCGAACTCCTTTTCCGAAAGGACAACCAAACTTGTTGCCACCATCATCATTATGAATTGGTTGATTACTTTTGGTTTCCACTTCATTAGGGTATCTTGCACAAAAGTTCATGCACTCAGCCATTAAGTATCCATTGGCTATTAAAGCCTTAGGATGTGCTCGATTTCGCACATATTGTTTCAAATCTAGCAGTTTCTTATAACCAAAAGAAATTAGCTAGTGTTGGAATATATCAAATAAAAAAAATATAAATAATAACATGGATAGTGTACTTTTCAATAAAATACATCTATCGAAAACGTACAGGTCCAGCAAGTAATGCCTCTTCAGCAAGATGAATTGGTAAATGCTCCATTATATCAAAAAAAGATAAAGGAAATATTTTCTTAAGATGGCAAAGTGCAACTGAGATTCTTTTTTGTATATGAAGCAAATCACTAGGTTTGTTAACTTTAGAGCACAGCTACTTAAAAAAATTACTTAATTCAATTAGTACCTCAACAACCTTTTTAGGTAATGCTCTATGGGCAGCAATAAGAAGTAACTGTTGCAACAGTATATGACTATCATGACTTTTAAGACCCCAAATACTATGCTCTTTTATGTGTATCCGTCAAAAAATATTTGATGCATACCCATCTGGGACTTTTACCTTCTTTAACACTTTTAAAAACACATCTTTCTCTTTATAGCTCATTGAAAAACATGCAGAAAGTAACCTTAATTTGCTTCCACCTTCTAGTTTAGGATGTAATGGCTTCCGAATGTTCATTTCTTCTAAATCACGTCGAGCTTTCAAGTTATCTTTAGACTTTTTAGTATCACCTAATAAAGTCACAAAGTATATTATCACAAACGTTTTCCTTAATATGCATGACATCAAGATTATGATTAATTAAGTTGAATTCCCAATATGGTAATTCTAAGAAAATGCTTTTCTTCTTCTAAGTAATCTCACCTTCACATTTCTGCCCACTTTTGTCTTTTCTCTTCCTCTTTTTTTTCACTTTTCTCTATTTTTCTCTTTATAAGGTCTTTAACCTTATATTTAGCAAGTACATCATCCAATTGTCTTCTCATTTCAGTCCTGGGTAATCAAGTAGGTGCTTTACCCCATTCTCTATTACAGTTATCAAATGACACTTTATCTTTTCGAAATCGATGATTTGAAGGTAAAAATCTATGATGCCCTATATGTCAAATATTTTCTACTATGTGTCAACTAGTAAGATCTAGTGTTTAAATAGAAAATATTGTTAATCTTATAATAATGATTTTGATGATAACAAAAATAATATGTTCATGATTAAAGTGTTGGGGCTATTAAAAAGAATTTTCTAAAAGCAATACACTTGTTTTAAATTCAAAAATGATGAAACTGGAAATTAACGGTTAACCGTTTCTTCGGAAAACGGTGAACCGATAATTTCTGATGATGAACATTTCACATGTTCTGGAAAATAACGGTGAACCGTTTATTTAAAACGGCTAACCGATACATTCCGAAGTAAAAATGTTTTAGCCTTGAACCGATTAGCCCAAACGGTTAGCAAAGTTTTGTGTCACGAACACTGAAATTAACGGTGAACCGTTAATTAAAACGCTAACCGAACAATTCCGATGAGTAAAAATGTTTTAGCCTTGAACCGTTTATTTAAAACGGCTAACCGATAACTTCCGGTGAGTAGAAGTTCTCTACTCTTGAACCGTTTATCAAAAACGGAGAGCCGAGGATTCGCTTTTGCGGGTTCTTTTGGAAAGAAAGCGGTGATCCGATAAAGTTAACGGCGAACCGTTTATTTGAAGTCAAAGGATAACGGCTAGTTGGAAATTCAAAACGGCTAACCGATAGAGACAAACGGCGATCCGATTATTCTCAGAAAGTCAATAACGGCTAGTTTTCAGCTCCAACTATAAAAAGGCTCAATCAAATTCAAACAAGAGTGATCCAACATTTGATATTTGAGCTTACTACTGAGAAACAATCTTCTTTGAGCTTCAATTGTGTTTCATTTCATTCCCTCACACATTAAAATTTCAATTGTAATCATTTGGAGTGTGTGAGAGATTATTTGTTATTAAATCTCTATCATTGAGTGATTGTAAGTGTGGGGATACACTTGGGTTAAGAGATTGGTAATAATCTCTTTATTGTAAAGGTTCATTGACACCTTGGAAGTCAAGTGTAAGTGTTTGAAGCCTTGGAGGCTTGCGTAGTGGAATCCTCAAGCCCGGTGTGCTTGGAGGCGTGGACGTGGCACGGTTGGCGAACCACGTAAAAATTCTAGTGTTTGATTTCTCTTCCCTTATCCTTTTTAATTTGAGCATTGTTGAATTTATTACTTTTGTTTTTGATTAAGACATTAGTTTTAATATTGTGCATTTTTATTGGCTTAGTTTTAAAACCCATTCACCCCCTCTTGGGTAGCCTAAATAAATTTCAATTGGTATCGAGCAAGGTTCTCTTGTTAGGACTTAATCGTCTAGAGTAAACGATCCATGGCAACCCAATATGATTCTAGCTATAGGGAAGGACAATCCACCACTAGGCCACCATTCTTTGATGGTAATGATTATCCTTATTGGAAAACTAGGATGAGAATTTACTTGCAAGCTTTAGATTACGAAATATGGGAAGTTGTATGTGATGGACCATTCATGCCGATAACTAAAAATGAAGAAGGAGAAGATATTCCTAAACCTTCACGTGAATGGAATGATTTCGAAAAGAGAAAAGCTTCACTCATTCTAAAGCTATGAATGCCTTATTTTGTGCCCTAGATAAGAAAGAATTTCATAGAGTCTCAAGTTGTTCTAATGCTTATGAAATTTGGAAGAAACTTGAAGTTGTTTATGAAGGAACAAACCAAGTCAAAGAATCTAAAATAAGTAGATACACTAGGCAATATGAATTGTTTCAAATGGAACAAAATGAAAGTGTCTACTCTATGTATACTAGATTTACTGAGACATTATAAACACTCTGGGGGCACTTGGTAAAACCTTTTCAAATAATGCGAGAGGGTAAAGAAAATCATTAGGTCATTACCAAAAGAATGGAGACCTAAGAGAACTGCTATTGAGGAAGCCAAAGATTTAAACATTTTGTCTATTGATGATCTAATTGGTTCACTTATCTCTTATGAAGAAGATTTAGCGGTAGAAAGGAGATGAGATAAGATAAGAAAAAGAAAAGCATTGCTTTGAAAGCATCAAAATCTGAAAGTGATGAGGAGAGCGAACTTGAAGATGAAGAAATGGCCATGATAGCTAGAAAATTCAGGAAGTTCTTCAAGAAAACCGGTGATCGAAGAAAGTTCAGAAACTTTATTAATCAAAATGAGAAGAAGGAAGCAAACATATCTATGAATGCAAGTTGGTCATATAAAATCGGAATGTCCCCTTCTCAACAAATTCAAAGAAAGCTATGTTGGCAACATGGGATTATAGCGATGAAGAGTCAAGTGAGGATGAACAATCACAAGAAATATCAAACTTGGCACTTATGGCAATAGGAGAGGATGAGCTTGATGAGGTAAGTGATCTTCCATCCTATAATGAATTATATGATGCTTTTAATGTGTTGCCTAGTGATATGATGAAAATTGGAAAGAAAAATTCATGTCTTAAAAAGAATATATTAGAACTTTCAAATGAAAAGGATCTTTATGCAAAAATGTAATGATGTGTTAAATGATAAGATTAAAGAGTTAGAATTAGATAATGAAAGATTGCATGATAGAATTGCTTCTTTAAAAGGTAAACAAAGTTCTTCATATGAACATGAAAAATTACATGTTGATAACTTAATCAAAGAAAATGAAGAACTTAAAAAGAAGAGAATGAACTAAATGAGATTGTTTAAATTCACAAATGGGCAAAAGAACTTAGAAAAATTACTTGGTGCCCAAAAATGTGTGTTTGATAAAGGAGGGATTGGTTATAAACCTAATTTGAAACAAAAATACTACAAAAGCTACTTTGTTAAGGCTACTACCACTAATAATCATAAAATTGTTTGTCATCATTGCAATAGAGATGGTCACATGAAAAATAGATGTCTATTAAGAGAAATGCTTATTATGGAGTTAAATTTATTTGGGTTCCAAAAGGAACCATTACTAACACTCAGGACCCAAAAGTTTTGGGTACCTAAAACTTAAGATATTCTCTGCAGGAATCAAAGAAGAAGGGAAAGAGAAATAAGTGGTATTTGGACAAATGATGCTCGAGACATATGACCGGTGACTATTCATGGTTCTCAAGCTTTACCAAAATCGAAAATGGAGGGGATGTATCTTTTGGAGATAATTCAAAAGGAAAAATAATTGGTATTGGCAATGTCGGTAAATTTCCCCTCAACTCTCATTGAGAATGTATGTTTAGTTGAAAATCTAAAACATAACTTGCTTAGTATAAGTCAATTGTGTGACAAAGGTTATAAAGTTATTTTTGATAAAACAAATTGTGTTATTGAAAATGCAAGTAATGGTAAAATTGTTTTTGTTGGAAAGAGGTGTGTTAATGTTTATACCATTGATATAGATTGTGCATCTACTCTTGATAAATGTTTCTCCGCATTGCATAATGATAGTTGGTTATGGCATAGAAGACTAGGACATGCAAGCATGGATCTAATTTCAAAGATTTCCAAAAATGATTTAGTTAAAGGTCTTCCCGAAAATTGGTTTTGAAAAGGATAAAATTTGTGAAGCATGTCAATTTGGAAAACAAATCAAAACTTCTTTCAAAAACAAAAATCATATTTCTACTTCAAAACCACTTCAACTTCTTCACTTGGATTTATGTGGACCTTCTGACATGCTAGTTTAAATGGAAAATATTATGCATTTGTAATTGTGGATGATTATTCAAGGTATACATGGGTATTATTCTTAGCTAATAAGGATGATGCATTTGATGCATTTAAAGTCTTTTGTAAAAGGTTCAAAATGAAAAAGGCTATTTCATTACTTGCATTAGAAGTGATCATGGTGGAGAATTTGAAAATCATGCATTTGAAAGTTTTTGTAATGATTTCGGTATTATACATCAATTTTCATCACCTAGGACTCCTCAACAAAATGGAGTTGTTGAGAGAAAGAATAGGTCTATTCAAGAAATGGCTAGGACCATGTTAAATGAGAATGCATTACCAAAATATTTTTGGGCGAAGCGTAAATACCGCGTCTATGTTTTAAACCATGTATTAATTAGACCACTTCTTAATAAAACTTCCTATGAGCTTTGGAAAGATAGAAAACCTAACATTGGTTATTTCAAGACTTTTGGATGCAAATGTTTCATATTGAATACAAAAGACAATCTTGGTAAATTTGATCCAAAATCGGATGTTGGCATTTTTCTTGGATATTCAACTTCTAGCAAAGCTTATAGAGTTTACAATAAAAGAACCTTGGTTGTTGAAGAATCCATGCATGTTACATTTGATGAATCTAACCCATCCTCGATGGAGAAAGTTTTTAATGATGCAGATGAAGAAGTACCACAAGGAGAAAATAAGAATTCTAAACAAGATTCATCATCTAGCGAGAATCAAGAGAAGAACATGAAGAGCAAAACAATGTGGAGCAAAATGAAGGTAACTCTCAAACACTCCCCAAGGAGTGGAGGTATGGATCTTCTCACCCTAAAGACTTGATTTTAGGAGAACCTTCACGAGGTATAACTACTAGATCATCACTTAGAAACACATGTGCACATACCGCATTTATATCTCAAATTGAACCAAAATCCTTTGCGGATGCGGAAAACGATGAATCTTGGATTATGGCAATGCAAGAGAGAGTTAAATCAATTTGAGAGAAACAATGTATGGGAATTAGTTCCTAAACTGAAACATCAATCCATTATAGGCACTAAATGGGTATTTAGGAATAAAATGGATGAATCGGGTGTGGTTGTAAGGAATAAAGCTAGGTTAGTGGCTCGAGGTTACAATCAAAGAAGGAATCGATTTTGATGAAACTTTTGCACCCGTAGCAAGATTAGAATCTATTAGAATGCTTTTAGCATTTGCATGTTATAAGAATTTTATTTTTTATCAAATGGATGTCACAAGTGCATTTTTAAATGGTTAGATTATGGAAGAAGTGTATGTGAAACAACCCCTGGTTTTGAAAATGAAAAATTTCCAAATCATGTTTACAAGTTGTCAAAAGCATTGTATGGATTAAAACAAGCACCTGAGCTTGGTATGATAGACTTAGTAAATTCCTTTTGGAAAATGGCTTTTCAATGGGTAAAGCGGATACTACACTTTTTATCAAGCATAAGAATCAAGATATACTTATTGTTCAAATCTATGTTGATGATATCATTTTGGTTCTACTAATGAGTTTCTTTGTAAGGATTTTTCATCTTGTATGAGCAAAGAATTCGAGATGAGTATGATGGGAGAATTGAAGTACTTCCTCGGACTACAAATAAGACAAAACGAAGAAGGAATCTTCATCAATCAAGCCAAATATTTGAAAGATTTACTAAAGCGATTCGGACTTGAAGATGGCAAGATTAAAAGTACTCCGATGAGCTCAACAATTAAGCTTGACAAAGATGAAAAAGGTAAAGATGTTGATGTCAAAGCATATCGAGGTATGATCGGATCCTTACTTTATTTAACGCCATGGGCCCGATATTGTATTCGGTGTATGTTTGTGTGCAAGATTTCAATCATGTCCTAAAGAATCTCACTTGCTTGTATCAAAAGAATTTTTCGATATTTGAAAGGAACCGTAGATCTTGGCCTTTGGTATCCTGGGGAACTTATTTAGACTTGATTTGTTATTCGGATGCCGATTTTCTTGGGTATAAGATTGATAGGAAGAGTACTAGTGGAACTTGTTTCTTTCTAGGTCACTCTCTTGTCTCGTGGTTTAGTAAGAAACAAAACTCGGTTGCTCTTTCAACCACCGAAATTTGAGTATATTGCGCCCATTAGTTGTTGTTGTGCGCAATCACTTTGGATGAAACAAACCCTTAGAGACTTTGGTATTAATCTTGATCATATACCTATCATGTGTGACAACACAAGTGCCATAAACCTTTCAAAGAATCCCATTCAACATTCTAGGACAAAGATATAGAGATAAGACATCATTTCTTAAGAGATCATGTTCAAAAGGAGATATTTCATTACATTTTATCTCTACGGAAAAACAACTTGCTGATATCTTTACTAAACCTCTTAAATAAGATCATTTTTCAAAGATTAGGCATGAGCTTGGAATGATAAATGTATCATAATGATTCTTTGCCTTTACATAGTATGATGATTGTTTTTGGATGTGTTTAAAATTGTGTATTCATGCATTATATTGGCCTTACAAGACATTTTTGATCAATTAAATGATTTAGAAATGTATTGAATGTTGGCCGTAGAATAAAACTTATGTGCGAAATCAAAGTCAAGAAAACGCGGATTACGTTTATTGTTCAAACGGTCTACCGTTTAATTCCGAAACACTAATTTTTTTGGATATTAGCGGCTAACCGTTTATTACTAACGGTTAACCGATTATGTTTTCTAGCTCTGCGACGCTATCGGAAACCGATATTTTTAACGGCTCGCCCGTTTTCGTGGATATAAAACTGGGCATTTCTTCTTCTTCGTTTCCGCTTACCCACCGCTTTTCTCTTACCAAAGAAACCCTAAGCTCTCTCTCTCTCTAAAATTTCTGGTTTCTCTTGCTATTTCTTGCCAAAACACGATCATAGAAACATTCCTTATCATTATTAGACCAGTTTTAACCATTCAAATCATAAAATTTCTGCCCAAATCCGAAATCCCAAATTGAAACCCTAAGCGAACCGAGCAAATTTCTCGATTTTTGACTCATTTGTTGACAATTTCTACCAAATTGAGCCTCAGAAACCTTTCTCTACTCTTTTTCATTCACTTTATTGGTCCAAATTTGCTTCATTTTCATCTTTTTGACAAAATCCCACATTCTCAAAGCTCCATTAATGGCCGAATCCTCTGTAACCGCGGCGGGAAGAGGAAAGTCATCCCAAAGAGCAACCCCATACCTCCAAAAGAGACAACCGAGTTCCAAAGAATCCATTTTCCAACAGCTCCACCGGTAAAACGATTTGAAACCCGATTCATGGGTCGTAAGGTAATCGACTCTTACTTTGTGGATTTAGATGATTTTGAGGAGTTGGTTGTTTGTGGAAAAAGTGTTAAGCGGATGTTGTTGCCATGGGAGTCGGCATTAGACTTAGGCGAGAGGATTTATCCTAACCTAGTTCGTGTTTTTTATTCGAACATGGAATTGTCGTGAAAAAGAGTAGATCGAATAGTTACCGGTGTTGGGGGTGTTCTATTGATTTTGATGTTTTTGATTTAAACACCATTTTAGGATCGCCACTTTGCTGGACATAATATATACACTTCGAGGAAGGAATTATCCTTTGCCGATTTTAACCATATTCGAGGGTTAGGAACATTTGTAGGCGTCGGGATCTCACTAATGAGATATGCACCCTTCCATTTAGAGCCCAACTTTTACCGCTGCAGTTCGGATTCTACACACCATTTTGCGATATTATTACCCCTAGGAAGGGACACTCGGATGAGGTTACTAGGTTGGATGTCGGGATTCTTGATAGTCTTCTTAGTGGACGCCGTATTAACCTTGGGTATATTATTTTGCGCCATATGTTGAATACCCCTGCTTTGTTACACATAGGCTACTTAAAATGCGGTAACATTATCTCTAAGCTTTTGCGACACTTTCGCGTACCTCTTGAGACTCCGTGTATGTTGAGACCAAGAAGATTGGGAAAGAGGCTATTTCAAATGATTGGTTTTTCTCGAAGGAGTCGATTGGATAAAAACGCCTAATGCGAAAAACCAAGACACCTCGTAGCTCAGGAAGATGCCCGTTCTCAACGACATCTTTACCTCGATCAGTGCTGACTTTCGACTCGGCGCTCGTCCTCCGCCTCCTCGTCGCGGATCGCCTCTCGACCTCCGGATAGGACCGATCCCGAGGCACATGAGACGAGATCGCCGACCATCTACTTCACCGCTCCATCTTCTATCATCATCTTGGCTCGTTAGCGATATTCGCACACTTTCTCGGCGGCAGCAAGAAATTCAAGATCGGTTTGCATCCTTCCAGCCTTCAAAGCCGAAAGCAGACATCTTGGATGGGCAAAGAACGCATTTTTTCTGCTCTCGCCATTCCTCCTTCCTCCTCTACTACTCCTCCTCCTCCTCCTCCTCCGCAATAGCTTTTTAGTGTTTCGAACATATTTCGCACAAACATTCCATGTGTTATGCATTATTTATGTATGCTATCGGATGTTTTTATTATATATGGATGCTTGTTTTCTCATTTTGATCTTGATCTTATTGCTTGGTTCAATTGGTTGTATCCTATTTTTGATTTGTTTGGTGTATATTTTTGGGAATGATTAAAATACGGGAAATCTTTGTCGAAATTTTTTTGTCAAAACGTGGTCTGTTTTCCTTTATTTTTCTTTTTGATCTTTGAAGGGGAGAATAGTTTCGATTATATTTCAAAAGGAAGTTAACAAAAATTTTGTTTATTTTTCAAGGAGCTTATTTTCGGGGAGTTAAAACAAATATTTTTTTCCTTCACATATAAAATTTGTCATCATCAAAAAGGGAGATTGTTAATCTTATAATAATGATTTTGATGATAACAAAAATAATATGTTCATGATTAAAGTGTTGGGGCTATTAAAAAGAATTTTCTAAAAGCAATACACTTGTTTTAAATTCAAAAATGATGAAATCGAAATTAACGGTTAACTTTCTTCGGAAAACGGTGAACCGATAATTTACTGATGATGAACATTTCACATGTTCGGAAAATAACGGTGAACCGTTTATTTAAAACGGCTAACCGATACATTCCAAAGTAAGTAAAAATGTTTTAGCCTTGAACCGATTAGCCCAAACGGTTAGCAAAGTTTTGTGTCACAACTTAAAAAATTAACGGTGAACCGTTAATTAAAACGGCTAACCGAACAATTCCGGTGTGTAAAAATGTTTTAGCCTTGAACCGTTTATTTAAAACGGCTAACCGATAACTTCCAGTGAGTAGAAGTTCTCTACTCTTGAACCGTTTATCAAAAACGGAGCCGAGTTCTGTTTTGCGGTTCTTTGGAAAAAAGCGGTGATCCGATAAAGTTAACGGCGAACCGTTTATTTGAAGTCAAAGGATAACGGCTAGTTGGAAATTCAAAACGGCTAACCGATAGAGACAAACGGCGATCCGATTATTCTCGAAAAGTCAATAACGGCTAGTTTTCAGCTCCAACTATAAAAAGGCTCAATCAAATTCAAACAAGAGTGATCCAACATTTGATTTTTGAGCTTACTGCGAGAAACAATCTTCTTTGAGCTTCAATTGTGTTTCATTTCATTCCCTCACACATTAAAATTTCAATTGTAATCATTTGGAGTGTGTGAGAGATTATTTGTTATTAAATCTCTATCATTGAGTGATTGTAAGTGTGGGGATACACTTGGGTTAAGAGATTGGTAATAATCTCTTTATTGTAAAGGTTCATTGACACCTTGGAAGTCAAGTGTAAGTGTTTGAAGCCTTGGAGGCTTGCATAGTGGAATCCTCAAGCCCGGTGTGCTTGGAGGCGTGGACGTAGGCACGGTTGGCCGAACCACGTAAAAATTCTAGTGTTTGATTTCTCTTCCCTTATCCTTTTTAATTTGAGCATTGTTGAATTTATTACTTTTGTTTTTGATTAAGACATTAGTTTTAATATTGTGCATTTTTATTGGCTTAGTTTTTAAAACCCAATTCACCCCCCCTCTTGGGTAGCCTAAATAGAATTTCAAATATGACAAGCTTTTTCACCTTTAGTACTCTATCCTGACAAGTTAGCATAAGTTGGAAAGTCGCTAATTGTCCATAATAATATTGCATGTAGTTTAAACATTTGATCACATGATGAATCATAAGTAAGTACTCCTTGTGACCACAATTCTTTTAGTTCTTCAATTAAAGGTTGGAGATAAACATCAATCTTATCACCATGTCTTTTAGGTCCATCTATGAGCACAGATAAAATAAAGAATTGTTGTTTCATGCACAACCATGGTGGCAAATTGTATAGTATTAAAACAACAGGCCATGTACTATGTGCCACAAACATTGTCTTAAATGGGTAACATTGATAGTCGCAATGTTAGGCTTGGATTAGCCAGGCTGTCAGCAGGATGCCTCAAAACACCATCCTTAGTCCTTAGTGCGTGATTCAGCATGCCATCTCATCAAAGAAGCAGTTTCTGAAGACATGAGTAATCTCTGTAATCTTGGTGCTAGTGGAAAATATCGAACTTGTTTGGCTGGTATTTTTTTATCCTGATTTTCAGGGCCACTAGGATCCCTACCAAACTGCTTATATCTAGATGCTTCGCATATATTGCATTTGTCAAGCTTCTCATATTCATGCCTAAATAACATATAATTATTTGGACAAGCGTCCCATGTTTTATAGCTAAATTCTAGGTTAGTAGTTATCTTTTGAGCCTCATAACATGAATCTGGAAGTTTAGCTTCTTTAGGAAATGCTTCCTTTAGTAATTTTAATAACATTGTCATTGAATTGTTTGTCCATCCGCTTAATACTTTTATACATAAGAGTTGAACCATGGATGATAATGATGTGAAATTCTCATAGCTTGGATATAAAAGAGATTCTGCCGCTTGAGTAATTTAAAAAATGCTTTAGTTTTATCATTTGAACCCTTATTATGTTCATTCTCCAATGAAGGATTATTAGGTAAACAAAAGCCTAAATTTGGAAAACACATTGTATCATGTATCATCATAACCATATCATCATCAATACTTGAATCATAGCTAACTTCCATTTCTTGGTTATGTTCCACAGATGTACTAGGTTCACCATGCATTTTCCATTTTTTATACTTTGACCAAAAGCCATGTACTATAAATCCTAGTATCATTAACAACATTCTTAAATGCAAATCTAAGAATGTGTTAACCCCATCAGTAAATTGTTTGGCTGTCTTATCTAGCAAATCAATCCAACTATTGTCCAGTTTTACCAACCTTCAATGCACAAGAAAATAAGTCAATGTACATTAATTCTTCACATATATTAAGTCAAGATATTTTTTCTCCTTTTTTTCTTCAATGCATAACATTTTTTCTTTATATAATCTTCAATTTAGTCAACCCAATATATCCAATTCAAAATTCAGTAAGCAAATAGAATCAACTACCAACATCACACTAGATAGTCAACAACTCAATAAAACAATTCATCCAATTTAAATTTCAGTGGGCAAGTAGAATTAGTCATAGAAGCTACTCAAATAGAATTCAACAACCAAAATTCACTTTAAATAAACTACATCTCAACAATCCAATTGTAGACAAATAGAATAATTCACAGAAATTGTGTAAACATAAAATTTACACCAAATAAGCTAACAATCATCCATGAAAATAGAGTTAGATCTAGTGTAAATATCATCAATGCATGAACTCAAAACAGAGCAGTAATTAGAAAGAAAAGGAAAATAATTGATTTGGCTTGGGTCTTTACAATTTTAACAATAAGCTTTTTCATATTTCAAAAATAAAAATTAAATCTAGAAATAAGGAGAAATAAATTTGAATTGAATAAACTTACAAAAAAAAAATGCTAGAACCAAAGAAAGCACAGGCCACAAAGAGCACGCTCTATCCTCGTAACAAGACTTTTTCTTCTTTTTTTTTTTTAATAAGCTTTTTGATTTTATTTGTTATGAGAAATGAGGTAAAATGAATTTTCGAAATGAATTTGGGCTGAGCTTTTGTTTAACCTAACAAAGTTATAAATGAGCTACTGTCGTATTTTGTAAGTGACAATTGCGATGGCTTATTTTGCAATCGCAAGAGCCGTCGCGAAAGACAATTTCTTTTGTAATGAGGTAGGGGTTAGGCGGGGCCCTTACATTTAATATAAATCAGTAATAAAGCAAATATATAAGGAGAGTGAAATAAAATCAAAACCTCCTAAAATAAATGTAAATACAAAAGAATATAAAGAGAAGAATAAAATCATCAAAAGGAAAAAGAAAGCCATCAATACTAGCATCTAACATGAGAAACAACCTGTGCATCCAAATGAATAATACCAGATAAGCTTGGAGGAAGATCCTAAGTACACAAGCAACGCTGACTAACCCGATGAGTGCAGGCCTGTTTGGCCAAAAAATCAATAGCAAAAGTAGTTGTACGAAGCACATGCCTAACCAAAATAGGAGAGGAAGATGTCAAAGTGCACACCTGACACAACAAATATAATCTCAACGAATAGGATCGCTTGAATGAATCCAAGAAAAGACCATGGTCGAGTCTAATTCTATCTCAAGCACAGAGCAACCAAAACAAGCAACATCTCCTAATAAACAACCATGAGCTCAGCATAAAGAATCAGCTGATGGCAAAGAAAAGATACAAAAGCAGCAAAAACACCTCGATGATCTCGGAGAATACCACCCAAAGAAGCCATACTAAGATTACCCTTAGAGCAATAATCCACAGTGAGCTTTGCAACCCCAAAAGGCAGCCTCATCTAAGAAACTAATTGAATCAGCCTCCTAGGTGAAGATATAACTTGCAAACCCTTTGTAATCCGAGAACCCAAAACTCCCCTCAATTAGGAAGGCTTAAAGCCAAAACCAAAACTAGCAAGCTTGAGATTGTGATATGACCTAATAGACAACCTTATCAATAGAGAAAGACTTTGAATCAAATCTGAAAGTATTACAATCCTTCCAAACTTGCAATAAAATAAAGCAAGGCAAAAGGACCTGAAGATGACTCTAAGAAAAGACACATCGTCATTAATGAAGAAGTAAAGTATGAGGGGGGTCAAAAAAATAACATCTCTTATAACCAAAATCCTAAAAATGAACCCAAACCTAGTGAACCTATAAGCAATCAATAAATAGGTGTCGAGAAGTCTGAGTGGCCCGACCACAAACACATCTAGAGACCATGTAAAAATCCCTCGAGCGCATCATCAATAGTTAAAAGCCCATTCAACAATCACAAAGAGACCTTATCCCTCGATCTATAACAATGCACAAACTCCTAAGCCATTCGCAAGTGAAAAATGCCATCTGAGGCAAGATCCCATCGAATCAAATTTAACTCCTCACTAGAAATAAGAACCAATAAAATATGCTCAACAATGGAAAAGGGTAACACAACTTGGAGCTTACCCCTATCTCAGACTATACCTTGCCAATAAAAGGAAACCAGCACTATAGAAGCTGTTATAGGATTATAAATGACCAAAGGACAAGAGTTAACTAACAATTATACCAAAAACTACATTCTCCACAACTAATCAATCAATGCACATGAGGCTCAGCAACATACCGAATTGAGTACAGGCATCTCTAGAGAGGAGAGACAGAATATCTAAACTAAATCAGACTCGGATATGTAGCTCTACAATACTTAGACTTTATATAAGAAGCCCATAACGAACTCTGTTCCCAAAAATGCTGCCAAAGCTTAAGCATAAAAGGCTTAGCCATACCATCAAAAGACCGAATACCTAGGCCACCCTCCTTAACAGGATAACAAACCGCCAGCCATCTACACCAATGAATCTATCACCTCATCATATAATCACCTTATAAAAATCGGGTGAAAAGTCTCTTTAAGTGTTGAACCACAACTACAAAAGGGGAAAGAGCGTGAAACAAATGAAGAAGCATAGAAGACAACACATGTCTAATAAACACCAGCTTCCTACTGAAAGATAGCAACCGATTGGCCTAACTTGAGATTTGATCCTTGACCTTCCAGACTATATCATTAAAATAAGAAATCTTGAGGCACCTCGTAAAGATTGAGCAGCCAAGATAAATGAACAAAAGCTGATTTTGCTAGAAACATTTGATAGAATGGACAATAGCCTGAAACTAAATAGAAGTGGAACCCCCGATGTGGAAACTACTTTTGGTTGACTAGTCAACTACTCTGAAACTGCCTCATAATAATGTAAATCTATAAGCCAATGAAGCTTGACTAACTCCCACTTGCAAAAATAACAACATCATCTGTAAAGCTCAAATGTGAGATAGTAATAGGCGTAGGAGAATAATATTGTACAAAGTGATGTTGAGAGTACAAACGATCTAACCCCTGAGACAGAAACTTAGCAATGATAAATGTCACTTCAACACTTGGAATAAAAATATTGAGATACAACTTTAGATGTAATGTTTTTATTTATTCAGAAACATAAAAGTCATTTTAATCATATTGAATTTAAATTAAGATTTCAGTTCCATAACTACATGTATCACGCTCCTAGGCCATTCTTTATAATAACCACAAATTTGTGAGAGCGAGTGAATTTCTAGAATGCAAATGGCAGCAAGCCCGTCCTAATTTTTACAAGAACTAAGCGCTTGATAGTTGGTCCACGTCAAATGTAGAAGATAAAACAAGTCTTTTAGCAATTGAATACTTAATTAATGAATAAAGAAACCAAAACTTTCAAGTGGGACCTTTTTATTTTTTTTTGGATCCCCCTTAAAAAGTTGAGGGGCAGATACCTTATCTTCTTGAGATTTGAACCACGGTGACTATCTAACCTTTTGTTGGCACTTTGCGCCAGCAACTGCTTATATTGCCCCCAAGCAAATTAAAGAAATAAAAAACAAACCTGGCAAAACTATTTTCACCTCTCGCACGATGGATTTCAAGAATATTTCAGTCTTTTGGGGTAGCACCTGAGCATCATCCACCTTAGATTTCAACCTTTTGTTGGGATCTTAGGTGTATATTAAATGGGCTCCACATTTTTTCACATTAAAACCCTTTACGTGGTTTGCCCAAGTAACTCCCAATGTACAATTGGATATAGGTCTCATTATTGGAACCACCGAAACCATCTGAACACATAGAGAAATTGTACCCTAAGAGTACATGATCTAACTCGAGGGAAGAACTTAGTATGAAATCTTCGTTCCATAAAAAAAAGTGACAAGTGGCAACATGCTAGCCATGGTCTTTGGTTTTGAGTTTGCATTTACAGAGAACATATAACACCCTGTGTCGCCGATACAATAATAGCTCATAGAGCAAAGCCAACAAAGTTTTTTATTGAACCAACCTGGCGACAGCTCAAGGGGTATAGAAGATTCCATACTTTGAAAGCTAAAGCACCCTGGAATTTTACTTTCAAGGTAACAAGTACAACTCCAAGGAGCTCAATCATCTTCCTGCACCACAAATACCATAAATTAGATTATAAAATTAAATTTGTCTTAGGGAAAAAAATAAATAAATAACTTATAAACATGTGCATGCACTTATATAGTGAGTCACAAGATCTTGTTCTTTCCTATAACATATGCACCGTAATTGATTTAATTGAGTGTGATGTTATTTTTAATTTCATCATAAATTTTTTAAAGTCGTCAGAATTGTTACAAATCGTTGTGGGTAATCGAACGCAATTATTAAATAAATTAAGCTCAAATACTTTAAATTTGTCACGACATAAAATCGAGATAATTCGGACGCAATTCAATGGCCATGTAGTCAGATTTCATTTCAGCACTCGAGTCCGGTATTAGCTTAATTTGTATTAAGTTTACCAAACAAAAAAAAAAGAAGAGAATTGTTGGTTGCTATTTAAGGAAAGAATAGAGGGAGAAGCATTTATTTTTCTTTCCTAAAATAATTACTGGTCACTATTTAAGGAAAGAATAGAGAGAGAAGCATTTATTTTTCTTTCCTAAAATAGAGAGAGAGAGAGAGAAAGAAAGAAGGAAAAATCATTGACTCGTTGACCGACCCAACCCGACCCGACCCACGATTTGTGGCCCAACTCGGCTGGATCTCGCTATTTTGGCCACCCCACTGATCAAACTTGGTACCGATCTGAAACTGTGAAGCTTGAACAAGCCAAGCCTGAAGAAGGTTGTAAAACAGATCAGTACCAGCGTCTTGTAGGGAGATTGATCTATCTTTCACATACTCGCCCTGATATAGCCTTTGCAGTCAGCGTTGTAAGTCAGTTTATGCATTCTCCTGGTCCAAAACATTTTGATGCAGCTTATAGAATCCTAAGGTATTTGAAGGGAACTCCAGGAAAAGGCTTATTATTTAAAAGACATGGGCATCTTCAAGTTGAAGTTTACACCAATGCAAATTGGGCTGGAAGTGTCATTGATAGAAGATCAACTTCCGGCTACTGTACATTTGTAGCAGGGAATTTGGTTACTTGGCATAGCAAGAAACAACCAGTGGTGGCTAGAAGTAGTGCTGAGGCAGAATTTCGAGCCCTTGCTCAGGGGATTTGTGAAGTTATTTGGATCAAGAGGTTATTGGAAGAATTAGGAATCTCTCATTCTATGCCTATGAAAGTATATTGTGATAACAAAGCTGCCATCTCCATCGCACATAATCCAGTTCTACATGATAGAACAAAGCATGTGGAGATTGATAAGCACTTCATAAAGGAAAAGTTGGATAATGATCTGATTTGTTTGCCCTACATTCCATCTACTGATCAGGTTGCAGATATACTCACAAAAGGATTATCATCTAGACAATTTGAACACTTGATTGGCAAGCTGGCTATGGAAGATATTTTCAAACTAGCTTGAGGGGGAGTGTTGGAAAACGCTAAAATTAGAACAAATCAGCCAAGATATTGGCATGATTATAGGAATATTCTAGCTGTACAAATCTGTATAGTTTTAGGAAATTGACTTATTATAATTGGCTGTAATATTAGCTTTCCTTTTTAGTTTGTTTCTGTATCTTTAAATATAGGACACAAGCTCTATTTTTTTTGAGGAATAAGAAACCTACGACTGTTTCTTTTCAAAAATTCTTCATAAAGGTTGAAAGCAATCTATAAAAATAGGGAAGAACAAAGAAAAAAGGCAAAAGCTCTGTCTTTCTCACTCTCTCTCTATCTCTCTTATTGAATCTTAATAGTTTTCTTTTAAGTTAAATTATTTATACGGCCATTGAGGGCTATTTTGAGTTCTTCCTAGAAAAGAGCTCGATCACTGACTTGAGCGTCGAAGGGTTTTCGCGGGAAAAACTTCCAGCGCCCTTTAACCATTCGTTGTGAATATAAATTTCCTAGTAGTGGTTGGTTCATGCGCTAGCTCGAGCAGGAGCAGATTAAGGACTATTCTCGCAGAGCACGAAATCGGAGAGTAGGAGAAGCATTGTTGCAAGGTCAAGGTACTTACCGGATTTTTGCATCAACAATAATAATAATTTAAAATTCCACATAGCATACTCAATTATAAATTTTACTAATGTAAATAGAAAATTAAAATTTCAATATCGGTTTAATACAAATTCTCAAATTTAAGTATAAAATATACAAATTCACCAAAAATCTAAAAATAACAATTATCATTTCATATTATCATTCAACACAAGTTCTAAAAGAAGATCTTCATTTCATTCACCACCATTAGCACCCATCCAACACAATTCCTACAATAATAATTAAGATTAATATTTTCTAAAGAATAATATGTTTTAAATACTAATCTAAGAATAAAATTATAATAATGAAATAATCTATGTATTAAGTTAAAGAATAATAGTCCATACAAAATTATAATAAGTATATAATAATCCATGCATTAAATTAAAAGCCTGTTAGGACTTAGACACGTTACAACTTGCACACACGTTTGCACTTTACATTATTTACTTTATACATTTTTTTATTTAAATATTTTTCAATTAAAATTAAATTAAAAGTATTTTTTAAAAATGCTACGGGCTGGTGGATGTCCATGCGGGTTTTTACTAGATATTTGGCAAATATCAAATCCACCAGTAACCTAGAAGGTTTCAATTCATAATATCAAACTTGCCCGCAACACACAAAATTACCTATAACGGGTAGGTTTTGGAGGGTTTGCGGATACCATTGCCGTCCCTATTTACATGGATGATGAGTGATTTTGCAATTTAAAATGCATGAAAATCCCACACCTAAGAATTTTTCGGATTCATACACGTTACTCGTAAGAGCTGAAATTGGACGTGTATCCAATTTTTCCTTTTCAAAGTTTCAAGCTTCATTGAACATCTTTTGATTGAACACAGCATTAAAGCATTTTCTTCTTCAATTCAAAAGGCATTATGGTTATGTTTGTTTAGAATTTAGAAAGAAAGAAATGAATGGGAAAATGAATGGAATGGGGGGAGTATGAATAGCCAAGCCTGAGGCAAAATCACTAAGCAATGAATTCTTTATCAGAATAGTCATCTTGCTGTTAAATATCATTTTCAAGTACTTCTCCAGGTTGCATTTATAGAAAGTAATGCATGGTTTCAGTGGGGGACTCAGCCAATCTGATTAGGAGGGGCTTGATTCAAAAAAATTAATTCAATTTGGGGAACGTAATTTTTTTTTATCATTCACTTAACTCAAATTTATTCTCTTTCTTTAATTAAAACGTAATATAGTAATAAATTAAAAGAGCTCTGCAAATTTGATTTTAAAAAGTATAATAATAAATCAAATGAAATATGCAAATATCTTTAAAAAATCGAATTATATGGTTGTAGAGATTTGAACCAAAATCTCTAAAATCATAAAATAGGGTACTTACCATTAAGTCATAAACATTTTGTTGAATTTAAATGTGGTCAAATTATTTTTATTGTCTTTTTCAGAAGAAACTTGGGGTATATTTGAAGAAAAAAATGGCCCAGGAGAGCCTTTAATTGGGCCTGCCCATGCATGGTTTCATTACAAGAAGTCAATTTAAACACTTTGTGATGAGTATTCTATATATGTATATATAAATTCTTAAGTGCCGGCGTGTTCATTTTTTTAAACATAATAGGAACCCATGGAAGGAAGAGTTTATCAGACATCAGTTGCTTGACATTGTTGCCACGCATATTGTAAACATCCTTCTCCCTGGAAATCTGCCAATGATGATAAAATTTTCTAGCACTATGACAAGCGATGCAAGTACTTGGTTAACGGTGGATGTCAGGTGGCTCTAAGTAGCCATCATCATCAGTGCTAGACTCCAATTATGAAGAAATTGCAAATTGGTTTGCTTAGTAAAAGTTCCAGCCAAGTGT
Organism: Luvunga scandens; assembly: GCA_030449905.1. Lineage (NCBI taxonomy): Eukaryota > Viridiplantae > Streptophyta > Magnoliopsida > Sapindales > Rutaceae > Luvunga > Luvunga scandens. Next base: position 66,675 of record JASUUG010001041.1, on the reverse strand, counting down.
GAGGATTTTCATCTGAATCGCACCGACGAGTTCTTTTACCATAGAATAGGCTTTGTTCTCAAGGAAGATTCAGGATAGTCCTATTTGTCAAAGAAGTGGATTCGATACTGAAAAATGTGTTCCTTGCCTTGGTAAGCTGCAAATTTGCTAAAAGACTATAGGAAATATCTCCTTGTGTGGGCCTCTATGGAAATTCTAATTTTCCGAGAGTAAGGATTGATGGAGTTTTATGCAGAAGAGTTCACCATCCTTGGTAACGATTGACTATTTTTGATACGGGCTACACTATTTTCACATTCAAAATATGATTCAAGCTTTAGATCTTTGTGCAATCAGATGCGTCCAATAATCAGTAGTGACACATCTCACGTATCAGCCAAATTAGCCTTTTGCTATAAAAATAATGTGATCTCTGGATGAAGGATATGCTAGAGGACATTAGTTGTATGCTTTGACTTCTTTCAAATAGATTTCTCATATTTGCTATGGCCATATCAATTTGAATGTTACTCAGCAGCAAGTATGAATACGAAACCAAACCATGTTAACTCTTAATTAAAGAATTGATCAGATGCCATTGTTTGCCAATGTTTAAATCATTTTGCAGATAAAGTTAAACAGCAGATAGTCAATATGATAAACACATGATCTGAAGACTGGAACTCTCCTTCATTGATAAGAACACACCATTTTGTTCTGCCTTTGCAATGGAGATGACCTATCAACGGAATTAGAAATTCAAATAAAATCTAGGATCGAAAGAAAGCTCACAGCTGAGACTTCATACAATGGCAAAAATGTCCCAAATTTACATGTCAAGGAAAGAATTCTTAAATCTACAAAGTTTCAACTTGCACATTAGTTTCTTCGGCAAACACATATGTTGCATGTACAGTAAGATGAAAGCCAGCCTTGCAATATCCAAAAAATACGAGTCAATTGCTTCTAATTGGAAACTGAGGCATGCTGGCTTGCATCCACCTGAAAAATGCATCGCATGTTGGAAATTGAGGACTACACTGCTTAAAATTAAAATTATTTGGGCAACAAAAGAATTTTACTAAAATGAAGGACTTTATTAATATTTTACAAGAAAAATGCTACAACACTCATGAGCTCACTCTTCTTTCTCTCTTTTAATTCTTCACTCCTCACTTAATGCTTATGACAAGGAGTTAGGGGTATTTATAGTAACCTAAAACTAATACAAACCATACAAATATTAAATGACAAAAATTTGACAATTATATTTTACAAATAAATCTAAGCATTCAAGAGATCATTAAAATTAGATATATTCACCACCATTAGATATTTTTAGATATTTTTAAATTAGAGATATCTCTCATTCTTTATGTAATTCTTGAATTTTCTATAAACTGAGCTTTAAACTTAGACTTGGACAAATGTAATTGGTTTGGATCATGAAATTGGTGTTAAACTTTTAACATTGCGTACACCTAAAGTACAAAGAAATTGCTAAAAGATCAAAAAATTGTTGAAACTTAAGTTCACATGAAACCATGTCAAGATGCTCCTAAAACTAGATTCCAGTACCTTCACCCACCAGATACTTGACATCACTTACTAAAACATGAAGAAACTGTTGAAAAAAACTAAACCCAAGAATGAGACTGGTAATGCTCTGATATCTAAGGGATGAATGAAACCCCACATCCACAAGATTAAAGTAGAGAGCACATTATTTTAGAGTAAAGAGGAAGAAGAAACAAAATGGCATTATGATTCAACATGGAAAGTGAGAGGTTCCTTGTAATTTTTGACTTTCTAGTATCTGATTTCATACAATTCAAGAGAGCTTTAAAGAAATACATCAAGAGTAAAGAAAAAAAAAAGATAGTTGCCTATAGCTACTGAGACCAACCTCACACTGCCCACAATCCCAACTGCTTTCACCAATTGAGTGATTTTCACTGGATTCAACTCAAATCTGATTCAAACAAATAAATTTATATTTAAGGGAAGCTTGTGCTAAGTTGAGATTTAGGTGTGTTTCTACGATATTTGGGGTAAGTGGTTTAGTTGAGATATACATGGTGGTAAGCTAAAATAATATGAATAGTGAGTTCAAGTGGTCATATGAAGATAGTAGGGAGAGCTTAATGAATCCTTCTAGGAGTTAATTTTGGTGAAAACAAAATTGGAGTATTAATGCAAACACAAGGTATAAAGCACTAATTTAGGCTTTACATACTTAAAAATTCTTCTATTGTTCTTTCCAAGAGAGGTAGTCCGACGATGGACAAATAAATAATTTTATAAACCTATTAATTCAATGATAAATATCGCTTCAATACTTGGAATAAAAATATTGGGATACAAATTTGATGTAATGTTTTATTTAGTGGACGACATAAAAAGTCATTTTAATCATACTAAGTTTAAATTAAGATTTCAGTTCCATAACCAGATGCACCACGCTCCTAGGTCATTCTTCATAGTAAGCTCAAATTTGAGAGAGCTAATCAATTTGTGGAATGAAATTGGCTGTGAGCCCGTATTATTTTTTTACAAGAACCAAGCACTTGATAGTAGTTCCACATTAAATATAGCGAACCATATTTCAGACCATTAGAATCCGGGTGGCCACATAAACTTCTGCTGGGTCTTTGCATTTGAAGTTGCTTATATTGCCCCAAAAAAAATTGAAGAAAGCAAAAACAGGCCTGTCAAAAGCTATTTTCATCTCTCATGTAATGGATTTCAATAATATTTTTGTCTTTTCGGGTGTAGTAACTGATCATCTTCCACCTCAGATCTCAACCTTCTGCTGGGATCTTGGGGGTATATTAAATGGGCTCCACATATTTTCCACATCAAAACCCTCTATGCGTTTGCCCATGTAATCCCGAATATAGAATTGGATACAGGCCTCGTTATTGGAATCCCCCCAACCATCTGAATACATAGAGAAATCATACGCAAAAGTACGTGATCTGACTCGAAAGAAGAACTTACTCTAAAGAGTATATCTTCGTGCCAAACAGAAAGGAGACAAGTGGCAACATGACAGTCACCGTCTTTGGTTTTGCGTTTGCATTCACAGTCAACTCGTAAACCCCGTGTGTCGCCGTGATACTCTGGAACAATAGCGCATAGAGCAAAGCCAGCAAAGTTTTTGTTGAACCAACCTGCCGGCAGCTCAAGGGTTACAGAAGATCCCATACTTTGAAAGCTAAACCACTCTGGAATTTCAGTTCCAGGGTACCAGACACAACCCCGAGGAGGGTTATGATCATCTTCATGCAGCACAAAAAACATCATTTTGTATAATATTAAATTTTGCTTAGGGGAAAAAATAACAATAACTTATAAACTTGCATGTATATGTACTTATAAAGAGAATCACCAGATCCTGTTCTTTCCACCATGTTGCCATAACCTGAATTCTCTCTAGAGCTTCGTCAACAATTTCTCTGAGCTCATTCGCGTTCAATTTGAAACAATTGCAAAAGTCAAATATATGGCAAAACTCCGACAGACGTTTGAACAACGTCGATAAATTTCATAATGTTTCCAATGATGTAAAATGATGGGCGAATACGCTACTACCGCTTGGAAGTTCTGGTAAGGATCGAAGCCTCTTACAATTGTGCAATGAGAGGACCAACGACTAGACAGCAGTTTGATGCTTGTGGGTATTTTCTCAAAATTGTTTTCTTCTAGATGCAAATATTTTAAAGAAGGTGACTGGCCAAGACTTTCAGGTAATTCTGTGATGCCACAATCTATTAGAGACAGATTCTCCAGAATCTGTAATTGAAAGAATATAGGCACTTTCAAACCCATTTGTGGCGGACGACCCTTGCATCTTTCAAAAGATAACCATTGAACCCTGTTCAAGCAAGCAATGGATGACGGTACTTGGCTTATAGCAGTTTCGTTGGCCCACGTATTGTTTAGAGATTCTAAATTTCCAATTTCCGCAGGCAGTTTCTCAAGTTCTAAGCAGCCAGAGAGAAAAGGCCCTCAGGTGATTTCAAATTACTGAGGCTGCTCGATCGAGACACTCTTAAGGCTTGAACAGTTTGTAAGATTCAAGGTAACAAGTCTGGATAGATTCCCAATCGATGAAGGCAGTTCTTCAATAGCATTTCCCCTTAAATTTAAATCTACTATAGTACAAGAGATCTCAGGAAACCTCTTGAAATTTGAGCAATCTACAAGTAAAAGCTTTTTAAGGGAATCCAAATTAATTCCAGTTGGAAGAGTCTTCAGACTAAAGCAAATGCTTAGATCAAGGATAACAAGCTTATTGAAATGTTGAATAGATGAGTTAATCTCAATCAAACATGTACAGCCTGCTAAATTCGAACTCCTCAAGATTTAAGACCAGTGAGAGGTCTGGGGCACTGGATAGCTGCTTGCAATATCTGAGATTTAGACGCTTGAACGCAGCAAGATTCTTGTGGGAAGGTGGAGGGGAATTGAACACCAGCAATTAGCATCCATCACATTTAAAATTTGGTATTGAAAGATTTTCATATGAATATTTAAGACATACCTGGACTCCATTCCAGGCTGTTCAATATTGCTATGAGGCATCTCAAGTGCAACAAGATGTTCTGGAAAATTCTTCGAAGGCAATGATTTCAAAGGACATCCATCCCAACGAAAATACCTTAGTCCATTGAAAAGAGATTCCAGGCATCTTGAATGATGCATCTTACATCTATTCTCTCCGGAGATTAAGTTATAGAATTTGAAGAATCTCAATCTATGCATCTTTCTGAATGTACTGGATTCAAACATATCTCTTTGATTCTGGACATATCTAAAGAGATGCCCTCAATTGCCTCACTCCCCTAAAAGGAGAAAAGAAAATAATATGTAAGGAAATGCTAGGTGCCTAGAATATAGCTATCGTATCTATACAGTTCATTAAGTTTTTTTGTCCCATTTTCCCCTTTGTTAAGTTTAAAGGGTTGTTTGCTTTTTATGTCAGTCTTAATTTAGTTTAATTTAAAATGTTTTAATATTTTCATTTGTTTATTTTTTTATGCGAAGTCTTATTATAAGATATTTTTATTTCAAAGGAAAAAGTAAAATTTTTCAACTTTAATCTAAATGATAAAATGTTTGAAGGGAAAATCAAATTTTCTCTTACAAATACCCTCATTTAGTGTATTTATTTCCTACCTAGCTATTAGATGTCATATTAGAATTTTCCTTGATTTCAAAACTTCACTTGATATTAAATCCTTAATATACATTCAATTTCAATTTTAAAAAAATTATTTTATTATTAGATAACAACTTTTTTATGTATAAATATTATGCTAAATTTTAAAAAATAATGTTATCAAAATTACTTTTCATAAATTATTTATCGAATGCTTATCTTATAAATATTTATAACATATAAAGCCTATTGTGCTAAATAACACTGTAAATATATATCTATTTAAACTTTAAGTATATTTAAATATTATATTTAAGGTGTTTTGAATTTATAAAAACAAACAACTTATCACTTACATGTAGACGTTAAAAAATTAAAAATAAATATGTTATTCTGACACATGCATTATAACCCATTTAAATTTCAAATAAATTTCAGGTTACATTTCCCAAATTTCCTCAACTCTCAAAATATGATTCATAAGTTGAGACATTTAATGAAAAGCATAGGAGTTAGGACATACAGTGAAAGCTCGGAAACACACAAAAAATTTGTTGCGTTGTTCAGTTGTTATGACACAACGGCTCTACTCTAGAATAACTTGTCCATGATAGTAAGGGTGCGCCTGGGGCAGGATTAAAAATCTGAGATTGACTAATTCATGAAAAATTAATCCTATTCTATGTTTAGTGTATAGATAGTTTTGGAATAAACTTATCCTAAGCCCACATAATAATTCTATGAACTTAAGAAAATTTATCCCATGGTTCCCAAAGGATTAATTTGTTGAGATCAATTCCATAACTCAAGTATATTTACTAATTTATCAAAGTTTATATTATATCAATATGTAATGTTTATAATAATATTTTTATATTAAAATTAAAAAAAATAAATAATTAATAATTCAAAAATAAAATTATTAATTTGAGTATTAATATAAATATTATAATTTAATTTGAAATAAATATCTAATAATTTAAAAATTATTAACTGATAATAAAATAAAATATTCAACAAATATCACTTAATTTTAAACTTATTATCAATATTATAATTACTTTATTGAAGCATTATTATAAGTATTATAATTTTTTAAAATAAATAACTAATAATAAATATAAAATTATTAATTGATTACTAAAAGAAAATATCCAACAAAATTCACTAATTTAACCTTTTTATTGATGATTATAAATTGTAACATGACCTATATGATCTATAAAATGTAACACATTAGTCCGCCATTAGTTTTATTTATTTTTCTTAACCTGTACAACAGAGTTTTCTATATATTATAATATGTTTGTGGGGGCATTATAAGAAATAATATTATCTAACAAACAAAGTACTAAATTAAATCTTCCATAAGCAAAATAGAAATAGAAAGTTAGTACTTTAGACTCACAGTATTTTTGCTCAAAACTTGATAGATGTTTTCATGATGCCACAATCAACTGCGTTTTCCTGGATCTATAATGGACTCTAGCCTCACAATTTCCCTACCCATTTCTTGTAGCAGATCATGCATTGCTATCTTGTTGTTCGATATGGTCACAAGGGACTTATCAAGAAGAACACATATTCCTATCTTTGCTAAAAATCCACAGACATCTAGAAAATTCATAACAAAATTGTAAAATATGCATAAAAATTTATTTAATTGAGTGTGATGTTATTTTTAATTTCGTCGCTAATTTTTAAAATCGTTGGATTGTTACAAATCATTGTGGGTAATTGGATGTAATTATTAAAATTGATCACGCTCGAATAATTTAAATTTTTGTCGCAACATTAAATCGAGACAATTCGGACTCAATTCAACGGCTGCATAATTGGATTTTATTTCGGCATTCAGGTCCGGTATTAGCTTAATTTGTATTAATCTTACCCCAAAAAAAAAGAGAAATATCGATTACTATAAATGGAAAGTGATGAGAGATAGAGGCATTTGATTCTTACCAAAAATAGATCTGAAGCTTGTGAGTCATCAGGTGTACATTTTGGTAATTTCAAAATTACATTTTGGTACCAATTTCAAAATTACTAATCTGAAGACCCGCGGCCCAACTTGTTTCAACTTGTCATGATTCTGCCAGTTTTAGGCCACACGATTACTTTGTTCTTGTTCCTCAACTTTCCCTCATCATTTTTCGACCAACCTCATCACCTAAAACGGCCAGATTGCCGTTGATCGACCGATGGAAAGCTCACGGTTTTGGGGAGCTCGATCTGCTGTAACCGCCGCGCATGGGAGGTCACTGCCGGCACCATTGGACTCACCGAGGTCAGAACTAGCAGACCTGAGCTTATCGTTGCCATTGACTAAGTTCCGGTTATCGTTTACTGTTATGGGCAATTTAGTAATTTCAAAAATTTTAGTAGTAATTCTATAATTTTAAAATTGTTGGACATTTTGGTAATTTTAGATTAGGGTAGTTAAGTAATTTGAGATTTCAGGGGTAATTTAGTAATTTATGTCGTTAGGGGCATTTTGGTAATTTTATATATTTCAAGGGTAATTTCATAAATTCAAAACTTATGGATATTTTTGTAATCAGAATTGAGGGTAGTTTGCTAATATGTAATTCTAAGGATAATTTTATAAATTTTGATGTCGAGGGCATTTTGGTAATTTTATAGACTCCAGAATATTTTATTGTGGATAAATATCATTTTGAGCATATTAGTTATAGTTAGTAATTATGTTATTTCCTTAAATTAGGAGAATCTGCGAATGAGAATCAACCCGTGGACGTTGTCGATAACGAGTTCAGACATTGTCACTGTGAGTGGAATATACAAAACCTACTTTTATTGTAGTTTATTATGATTTTAAAATATGGTAAAACTTGTTTACGAGATTGATTTTAAAGGCTTTGATTTAATGATTTTATATAAATAGATTTTATCTGTGTTTTGGTATTTATTACAAGAAATGTGTTTGATTAATGATTTTAGTTACCAATTTTGAATATGCATGATAATATTTTAAAGAAAAGAAAATCATATTTAAGACATGTTAAATGAAAAAGGAAATGAGATTTCAAATGAGATTTTGGATGAGATTATATATTTATGTATATGAGTATAATGATTGTTTTTAAAATCATTAAACAATACCCTTCCCCTCTAGAGACAGTGATACAGATGAGATGGCATATGTATGTGGCATGATGAATACAGAGATATTGATACTGAGATACAAATAATACAGATGAGATACAGACTTTTGGGGCCTGTCTGAGTACACACAGAGGTTTTAGGCCGTGTTCATGGGCGACTTTGTCTTTTGGGGACCAGATTATACATGCACAGATATGATGAGATATGAGATGATATTGTTTTGATCTATCCGTATAGCTCTGAGGCGTGATTGTACTCAAACAGTACATCATTGTCTGTTCGTTGAGGTTTAGATATGATGTGATGTGATGTAATATGGCTTTTTTCTGTCTATCTGTGTAGCTCCAAAACGTTATTGTACCCAGATAGTATGTCATTGCCCATACATCGAGGTCCGGATATGATGAGATTATTTCCCCTGGGTACTTGTTTGGTGATAATTTTCAGTATTTCAGTATTGATGTTATAAGTATTATGAATTTCCATTGATTTATGCAGTATATTTGCGATATCGTTATTTGAGTATATGATTTGAATTTAATAAGTTATTTAAGTTTTTGTGATATTTTGATAAGATGGTGTTTTGATTTGATTAATTATTTTAGAGTAAAATTATGTTAAAAAACTACTATCCACAAGTAAGATTCAGACCTAACAAATAAGAAAAATAGCAGTAAGATCGAATATAGATAAAAAAAATTCTCGCTAAATTTGCCTTACTAGTTGAGGTTAAATATATATATATAGATAAAAAAATAGACAAAGATGCACATTGTGTTTATAATTCCAATAGGTAAGGATGTAGAGGTTTCACACTGAAACTTGATCAAAGAAAAGAAAAAAATAGAAATTAATTATAAAAGATAGTGATCATCGCCTAATGTTAACAAAAATAATTTTATTATTTATATTAATTTATAAACTTTTTTATCTGTTTTATCATTCATTATTTATTTTAATGAGTATCCCAAAATATAAGCATAGTTTGTTTGGCCTTTTGCTATGAAAGCAAGTAGGGATGCAAAAAATACCAATCTGGCCAGGACCCTCACGATGTGAGCTGGATATTACCTACCCAAGAATGAGGCCAAACTAATCCCAAACATCACTTGATGAATCTGGGGTTTGGTCTGGAAAACAAATTTTGTAAAAAAATTATAAAAGATATGTTATTTTTAATAATTGTATTTATTTGGCCCATCTATTACATATATTTATAATTTTAACTTTTTAAAGCTCATATTTTTATATCCAATTTCATTAAACTAAAATTAAAAAAAAATATACATATATAATATCACAAAATATAAAATCCAAGTTTTTTAAGTCTAGATAAAAAAGCCTGGCTTGGGTTCCAAAAAACATGTCCATGCCAGATCTAAACATTGCCATACCCGGGTTCGCCCTTAGGTTTTACCATCCTAGAAGCAATAGGTTAAGGGTCTCCATTTGTCTCTTTTAGGAATAACTTGGATGTAATGAAACATCAAACATATTATTAGAAGAGATTCAAGTTATTAACATCAAATATTAAGTATTGATTAATGTTAGAGATTTCAAAGATTGAGTCATAGTTTAAATCAAAATGATTTAAGATTCAATTATTAAATTTACTATTCAATAGATGAATGACACATAACGGCTCGATTCAAGTTAGGACTCAACTTTTGTGATCCTAAACATATTTTCAATTATTTTCATTAAGAGTATTTTTGCTTTCAAATCCTAATATGTACAATTCCTTCCCTATTGTGATGATATACACGAGATGGTAGAAAATTCTGTGAGAAGAGTTACCTAATCTCATGAGAATCAAAGCCAGATAGATTGGCTGCCTCCCTCATAGTAATCCTCCATGTTTGCAGCGTATTTGTCCTCTCCTTAAATTGTTCTACAAGCATCGAAAATGAACCCCCAAAAGTTCCAGTTTGGTTTCTTACATCTGACGGATCAACGCTGTAGAAAAAGGGGACTACAATCCGTCCATACTTGTTCTTGCTTTCGAGGATCTTCACAGGTTCATTCAAGCACCATCGGGAAGAAGCATACCCTTCCGAGAAAATGACAATCGAAATCTTTGATCCTTCAATTGCACTCAAAACTGACGGAGAAATTTCATCTCCTCCATTAAGTTTGTCATCAGTGAAAGTTACAATCTTTTTCTGGCAAAGAGCTGCATTAAGATGGGCGATAAAGTTGTGGCGAACATCCTTGCCTCTGAAACTAAGGAAATCATCCACTTTATATGAGGAATCATATTGATAGATGATGAAGAAGAAGCCATCTCACTATCCTGGTGATGAGAAATCTTGATCAGGAACTTAGTTTTCATCGCTAGCTTAAAATAAACGCTGTCCTCAAGAGTAGCTTTTGTTGACTTGTATAACGGCCGTCCTCAATTGCAGCTTCTGTTGACTTTTATAACGAACTGCCTCAACAGCAAGATATAAACGCTGTCGACCGAAGTCAGACAGGAGACTTCTGGTTGGCCACAGTTTCGACCGAAGTACTTCTGGTTGGCCACACTTCTACCCCACTAGGCAAATACCATTGGTTGGCAGTGGCTCCCTTCCATACTTGTGGCATTGGCAAGATCTTATGTGTTAACAATTTCAAACACGCATCTGCCACTCTTCATGGTTTTGCTTTTGTTATGGAGTCAAGCTCGTTGAAAAGGCCTTCCGTTATAAGCTCGTTAAATACATTCTTCCCAAGCTATATGAGATGTCATAACTGCTGAGTTATACTAGAAGGGTGTATCTCTTTAATCTTAAACAGGGGAAAATGGGAGGATGAATGTAGCACACGCAATTTTGATACATTAAAATTGAGAGTGTTGACACTTGAGATATACTTTACGAAGACACAATTTTACTACTGATTGATTAATTCGGATAAGTGCATAAACTGACTGTTTACTATTGATTGATGATAGATTTTGAGTTAAGTTATGATTATATTTCTAAGACTGATTACATTGGTGTACACAAATTTAGATGACGAAATTTATTTAGAGGGAGAAATTATAATAACTATTTAATCTCATAATTTATCAAATTTTTATTTCTAGTCCGGCAACTCTTAAATGTTAGTCAAATACACCCTTCCTAGCAAACACGTGTATTTTTTTAGCACAAATTTCATATGATTCTTCGCAGAATACTCCCAAAGACCAATTGATGTCTCAATCCAAACTCCATAACAGTCGGTCAATCACTAATTTTTGTCCTTGATAAAATAATTTAATTTTGGTGTTTTAAAATTGTTGTGTTTTACTATTTTTGACTAAAATTGTGGACCGTTGCTGTGAAATGGCAAGTGCCATCATTTCATGACTACGATTGATCATCCCAAAGCTAAACTGGTGGTATAACTTTGTTGAAAATTTGAAATAATACATTTGATTCAATCTTCCTCTCACTTTCAGAACAGAATTTATTCTGACACTAATCGTTTTGAGGGAGCAATGAATAGGGAATCCCTTGGCACTTCTCCTTCCATTAGATGTGCCCCCACACATATGAAACATGCTTGTATATGATAGCGGAAGACTTTCTCCATCTGGCTGTAAGCATCTGAAAGAGGCTGTAGAATATAATGTTTAACTGCATTTTACTGTAATTAAATTTGTATTGCAACTTTGGTCCACCAGTGTCATGAAGGTTGCTTCTTGGTGTTTTTCCTGAACCAAAGTGCCACCAAGTACATCTGTTGCATTTTGTATGTCCTTTTTTGAAGTGTATAATTAGTTTAACAATAGAATTCTGATTTTCAGCAAGAAGTGCAGAAAGGAATCGACAGCTCGGCATTTAAAGTTTGAAATTGCCCCAGAATTTGAAATAAAAAACTGCTAAATGTTGCCAACATTATCATTTAGAAAGAATTTTGCCAATCCAAAAATTCTCAACATCCAATGGCAGAGCCAACCTAATTCCCTAGTTTGTTCTACCAGCACACCTGGTGCATATACATCAAGATGAAAGCCAGGCTTGCGGTATCAAAAATTGCTTCCCATTGGCAAACTATTGGGACATGCGAGCCTGCATTCGCCAAAAAGACGCATTGCATATGCCTAAAATATAAAGAAAATGCCGAAATTTAAGTTCAAATGAAACCATGCGAAGATGCTCCTAAAACTGAGATACTAGGACCTCCACCCACCAGATATTTGAACCAAACTGAGGAATGAGAATGGCCATGCTCCGGTATCCAAGTGATGAATGAAACCCTGCATCCACAAGGATGGGGGCCAGAGGGCACATTAATTGATTTAAACTTAAAGGAAGAAGAATGGCACTATGATTCAACATGGAAAGAGGCTGCCTCTAAGTCCTGAGTATATAATTTAGATTTCAATGAACAACTTATCTTTCAAGGGTTTCTGCCTCCATTGAAAAGGTATTAACCATCTAGGTTGTGTGTGTTTGCTGGATTTAAACTCGAGCTTGATGAATGACACGCCGTTCTTTGTTTGGACGTCCAACCGGCATGGCGTTTGATTACAGACGACAGGAAGTATGCGAAGCGTATGACAAAGTTGAACCATTGGTCAATACAATTAAGCAAAGCACGTGACAAGTACGTGAGGATTGAAAACAGAATAATCTGAAACGACAAACGTTGAAAGTCGTTTTCCATATCACTTGAGCGTCACGTGGATCACGTGATTTCCCGTTAGTTAGAGGCAGTTACTTGGCGGGAAAAATCTATTAGTGATTCTGTAACTAATTCTATTAGTGACTAACTCAGGTTTAGTTAACTAACTCAACTCAAGTTTTATTTGTTGGTAACCTGTTTTTGACTTTTCATGTTTCAAGATTCAATAAACAGCTTGTCGTTCATTGAAGCGTTTTCTGCTTCAACTGAAAAGGTATCAACTATCACGGTCGGGTTTGGTTATGTTGGAATTAATGAACTCGAATTCTAAGTACGACATGCCGTTCTGCAACTGGATCTTTAACCGGCATGTGAAACATGTGACGAGCACGTGAGGATCAGCACAGAATAGCCCGAAACGACAGGCATTGAACGTCGTTTATCACTTGAGTGGTACGTGTGGATCACGTGCTTTCGGGTTAGTTAGAGACGATTAGGCTTTGGCGGGAAAAATCCGAGCAAGTTGCCCAACTCCAGAAACAGCCTTCATTGTGTTTCTTTTAACATGCTCTTGAGCTCTGTAACCATAATTTCTTGAATGATGATACCATTTGGCATTGATCCTCATAGGCTCTTGACTCCTCAATGGAGAGTTGAATGGCTATATCATCGGGAGAATAAAAATTGTTGTTGATTTGGTGATTAGCAATACCGGCAGCTGAAGTGAGATATTTTTGGTGATCTAATCACATATTTAAACTCTCATCCTTTGCAAAGCCCTTTGATCAGTGCAGAGTTGGTTTAAAAGTTAATAATTGTAATGGCTAGTATTTTCGCTCACCATCACCCCTTCTAAGTTCCCCGCCATCACTAATAGTTTTCTTAAGTTAAGAATAAGGATCGACACACAGGCTAAAATCATCCTAATTGCCCCTACCAATTGGTTTCAACAGTGCTAGAACAACTAAAGCTTGAGAATAAAGCCAACTGGTGAATGATCACTGTCAGTAACATCAGGAAGAAAAAATATAAAGAATTGCTATGAATATGAAACTAAACAATGAAGATCAAAGGCAAATGAACAAAAAGTATGCACACAAAAAAAAAAATTGCCGCACCTAATGAAGAAAGAGCAAAGGCTATGCAACAGCTTGCAACATGAAGGTTACTCAGCAGATGGTATGAATATGAAACAAAACCATGTCAACACTCATCCGAAAATTGATCGGATGCCATAGTTTGCCAATATTCTAATCATTTGGCACAGTAGATCAATCACCAGATAATCAAATATGATAAACACCTCATCTGAAGACAAAAACTTCTCATTCATTGATAAGAACATTCCATTTGCAAAGCAGATGCTCTAATGCGATTAAAAATTCAATTAAAATCTAAGAGAGAAAGAAACCTTACAGTTGAGACCTAAGCAAAATGTCTCAAATTTGCATAACAAAGAAAGAATTGCGACATTCTACAAAGTTCTCAACTTGCAGTGGCAGGGCCAACCACATCTATTTCTTCTACTAACACATCGATTGCATATACAGCAAGGTAAAAGCAAGCCTTATAGAATCACAAAAATATGAACCAATAGCTTCTGATTGGCAAACAACAGAGAAATGCTTGCCTGCATCCACCTGAAAAACGCATCGCATACGCCTAACTAAAGTACCAAGAAACCTCTGAAACTTGAGTTCAAATGAAACCATATGCAAAAACTGAGATACCGGGGCCTCCATCCACCAGATATTGGTATCATTGCCTAAGACATGCGGACTCCCCCCAGAACGACGGCCAAGATGACGAATGGGACTGACCATGCTCCAACACGGATACGATTAAAGAAATCCTGCAAAAACCAGAGTACACCAGACAGCACATTGATTTAGAGGAAGAAGAAAAAAAATGGTTTAATCTTTCAACCTGTAAAGATAGTTTCCCTCTAATTTTCACAACTTTCTAAATCAGATTTCATAAAATTCAAGACGGCTTTAACCATTTTAGAATTTAATCAATATGAGCTGCAACGTATCGCATGACAGAGAATACAAAGTGACATAAAAAAACATTAACTCTCCGAAACTTTAAGTCCCTCAACAATCAATTATCTCTCCCAACAAACAATCAATCGGCTTCCCCACTTTATTATCGAAGTTTCTGGACTTTCACGTTTAAAGATTAAAGAAACCAAATTGGAAACTTCAATATTGAGATAAAGGAAACCTTCATGCATAGCTAGAAATGAAACAAATCAAGACAGAAAAAAAGAACAGATACCTTTAGCAGCACTTGATCCCAACCTGTCACTGCAACAATGCCAACCAACATGGGCAGCAAGAAAATCACGCTAGCAACGATATCGTCATGTTCACCAATCTTGAAACCACCATTAATTAAGCCTCCTTTAGTAAAGCATTTGTACGCCGCCCAGCCACAATGTAGAGCAAGAAACTTGATCAGCCTTCGACCATTAATGCCCGCTCCCCCAGCACCACCTTGTAGGCTGCAAACCATAGCAGTTACGTACATGGCAGAGAATGATTTCCAGAAGAACCACTTTCCAGGTGGAGTCAATTCTTCAAGAAGAGCAAGCGAGACCCACTTTATTCCATATCTGATGAAGGGATACTTCTCTATCACTCTGAGTAATGCATGCATCGAGCCCATTAACAGAATAATGAAAACAAAAAGGGCCAACCAGGTGCGAATTGAGATTATATATTCATTTGGTGGCCAGGTGCGAATTGAGAGCATGACCAATGAAATCAAATTGAAGATAATGCAAAAGTAGTTCCACATGATGGAGATTGAAAAAAGAGATGGAGATTGATGAACAATAGCGAAAGAATGAAAGAAAAACGATGATGAATCTTGTAGAAAGTAATGAAAGAAAAGGGCTGAATCTTTGAGAGAATGTTGTGGATTAATGTTGAATCAATTTTGTGAGTGACTCAGGCTTTGTTTATTTAACTAACTGTAGACTGGAGCCAATTCTTATAACTGATTCTAAAACTGACTATTATTTACTACTAACTCAGGTTTAGCTAAGTAACTGGATAGTGGATACTTTAACCGATTGTAACCAACTGTTATGTAACGAAAGCGTTAATAATAAAGATCCGGCATGCGTTCTCATGTTAAATAATCCTCCGATATGTCAATTCTGTCGAAGATCAGCTCAACCGACAATTAAACAAAAGTCGTCCCGGAGATAATTATTTAGCACGTGAAACGCTCGTGGTACAGCTATAACCAAAACGGCAGCATCTCGAAGTCGTATTGGAATAACTTAAGTCCCCACTTGTGTGACACGTGCCCTCGACGGTTAAAGCCGTTAGATTGAGCGGGAAAGCTGGGGAAGCTTCTAAGTTGCCCAGTATCAGCCTCCACGAGGCTGATGAGTGCGTGATCTTTGCGTGACAATTGCGAGGTTGTAAGCAAGATTAGAGAGAGAAAAGTTTATCTTGTTCGCTGCAACTTTTTCTTTGAAAGCCGATTCCTATATTCTCCGGTGGATGTAGAACCCCTTAAATTGCTAAATTCAATCTTGATTTGCTTGAATATATTAAGGTCTTTGGGTGATGAATTTTGGTTTGTATCAATGATCTAATCACAACATTAATTTTTTTATTTTAACTCACTATCATCTCATCTTGTGTGTACTATATATGCTCTTCTCCAAATCATTTAATATAGGAATATATAAGTTACATTAATTTAAGTAATGAAAAATACGGATTATAAGATTGAAACTCGCGTTCAATTGTAGGAATAACCCAATTGTGTATCTCTATTGATAAGAGCACACTATTTTATTCAGTATTTACAAACTACACGATCTAATAAAACTAGAAGTTCAATTAAAATCAGAGAATGAAGGATGCTCAAAGCTCAAAGCAATGGCCAAAATGTCTCAATCTTGCATGACAAAAGAAATGTGTCAACTACAAAGTTCTCAACTTGTAGTTGCAGGAGCCAATTTCCTTAGTTCCTTCTACTAACAAGATACACTTAGCTGGCCAATAAATTCTCAGTAATTTTCAATGAGCAATGTGGCAAAGCCATTGCCAGAAAACTTAGAGATGAAACAGACAACCATATGAGAAATATGAAGCCATATTTCCTTAGTGAATCAGCGCAAAATACTGCCACATGATGAAGAATGAGATTTGATTGACATTGATGCATAATGGTGAATGTAACGCCAGCTTTACATAATGTTAATAATGAAAATTTTTTATAAGGAAATCATGAATGGCATAGTTGATAAAAAGAATAAGGATGAGTATATACTTATTTATGATTCATAGAATAATTTTCAAAAAATATTTATTGTTTCCCAAAATTATTAGGGTTGTTCAGTGCTCCTATAAATTCCATTTTTTTTTTATTTCCCTCTTTCACAACTCTAAATTCACAGATGCATTTTTTTTTCTTTCCATCAACCGCTCATCACTCTTTGATCATACCCTGGATTCAAATTCTTACTTCAAAGAGAGTCTTAAAGGTTGGTACGTCTTACTTCCCCTATGCTCTATTAGAATTCCTATCCCCTATTAAGAGTGTTATTTTGCATGGTTTTAGAATTGTTACAGAACTTCATGCATGAGTTATTGTGTTTAGTGCATTAGTTTATTATTGGGTCTCATTAGTTAACCCTTGGTACATAACATACTAAATAGCTTTTGGACAACATGAATATCTCATAATAAAATATATATTATAAAATGATTTTTTAAAACAATCTTATATTTCCATAAATTAGACATGTAAAGTTTATTGATTAAATTTTACTTCATAAGATTTGATATAATTTTTTTTTATTTTATATGGATCTTCAAAATAAACATTTTTGCAATGAAAACTATGATTTCAAAAGAATAACCAACTTTACAAAATTATTTGGAGTGCAAAATGAACGTAGAAAATTTTGAAATTTTAAACGGAGACTATAAGGTGTGTTTAGTATTGCTGATTTTAATTTCATAATTTTCTAATTGATATATAATTTTATAAAAATCTTAGAACCTACATATTTTATTTAAGACACTATGAGATAGTTTTGAACTTGTAAAGAAACAAATAGTTTTGAAAATGTTTTTGGAATTTGATCATCATGAAAATTTTATGAGAGATACCCATGATGTACATAATAATTATGTATAATATTGTATCATTTTGATTGTTAGATAAAGAGCACAAAATTAAGAGAATTAGACTTCTACAGGTATGAGTTAGAAAATTCAGGATATTGGGACAAGTTGTTAATAATTATATATTATATTTATTTAAGGTGTTTGAGGCTGTGGGAGGCTTAGAGATGTATTTAAATCACTTTTCATTTTTAGGGCACTAGATATTGTTGCGAATTGGATTCAATCTCCTAAAATATAGGTGTTAGTGCGCAAGTGTACACAATAAGTAATAAAGTGATAAGTATTCAAGTATTGTCTCTACAATGATTGATGCTACCAAAGTTGTTACAACAATTCTTATAGTGTAATTTCAATTAAATCAAATTAACTAAATAATTTAAATAAAAGAAAAATAAAATGCAATAAATTAAATTAACACGTCTCACACAAGATTGTAATCACTGAGAATGATGTAGTTGAGTGAATTACTCACTTAATGGTATTGACTGTTTTTCTGTTACAGTACTGTTGCTACAACAATTATTACAATACTGGGTAAAACTCTAATACATCTTCAGCTGTCACCTATTGGAATTCTTATATCTCTATACAACCTAACAATGACCAGTTATTTTGCCATACAAGATATAGCATTATAAGATCAAGGTTTATAATACTCTACAAGGTGAATTTTTATGTCTAGCTCATCATTAGTTTTAGATTATGCATGACCTTATTCATTTTGACAAATAAAACACTCATTTTATGATTGTAAATCTTTTATGTTTTCCTTATTTAGGATATACTAGTTGTAGGCTATTTTAGACAAATCTGTATATGGTAGTTTAGCTATGATTAGGACTAAACATAAGCATGTATTCATAATATATAATGGGAATTCTCCTCCAAGAGAAACAACAACTTTTGCTCAAAATTCTTTGAGTTTATCATGGTATCAGAGCTCAGGTTTTGAATTCTATTCTTTCTAGTTCAGTCCCTTGTTCTTAGTTATTTTTTTTAATCAAGTTATCTCAACCTCATGTCTTCATACAAGTATGATGCCTTCTTGATTCATTTTAATAGCATAAACTACTCAGCCTGGGCATTTCATTTCGAGATATTTGTCAAAGGCAAAGATCTATAAGGGCATGTTGATGGTAGGAAATCTACCCCTTACAAATACAAAGACAAGAATGGGCACGCTAAATGAGAAGTCAAGGATGCTCAAATCATGGCACGGATTCTAGGTTCTGTGGAATCCCTCTTCATCTTAAATCTTAGACCTTTTAAGATCGCAGTAGAAATGTGGAATCATCTGAAGAAACTCTATAGTCACCACAACACTGCTTGCCGATTTCAGCTTGAACATGAGCTAGCCAGTCTCGAACAGGGTAGTCTTTCTATTTTTTATTTTTATTCTAGCTTTATGAATCTTTGGGCTGAATATACTGATATAGTCTATTCTACCTTATCTCTTAAAGGTCTTAGTTTTGTTCAATCTGCACATGAAACTACTAAGAGGGATCAATTTTTCATGAAACTGAGATATGAATTTGAAAGCACCAGGTCCAATCTTATGAACTGAGAATTTGTCCCTTTCTTGGATACAAGCCTCAATGACTTATTTAATGAGGAGCAACAACTTCTCACTCAAAACACCATGGAACAACATAAATCCACTTTTGTTCGTATGGCTTATGTAGCTCAAGGCAAGCTAAAAGGTAGGGACATGAGTATTGTTCTATGTTTTGTTGCAAAGAATTTGGACATTATGCTTCAAACAGTTCAAAAAAATTCTACAACTACTGTAAAAAAGATGGCCATATCATCAAGGAATGCCCTACTCGACCTCTTAAGAAATCTAAAAAAGCATATGCTGCCTTAGTTAGTTCTTCTAGTGCTGGTAGTTTTGTGGATATAGTACATCTAACACAACGTGCTCCTGCTCCTGTTCAATCTATGACCCCAGAAATGATTCAATAAATGATCATTACTGCATTCTCCGTATTAGGATTCTCAGGTAAATCACTCTCTATATAATCTCCTTGGTACTTTGATTTTGCGGCTACCCATCACATGACAAACAATGCTAAATTCCTTACCAATGTAAGTAAATACCCTGGAAATATAAAAATTCATACAGTTGACGGCAACTCTCTACCTATCACAACCACTGGTGATGTTTCTTCTTTTATAACCAATGTCTTTGTCTTTCCTGGTCTTACCATTAATCTTGTTTCAGTCAGTCAGTTGGTTAACAATAATTGTAAAGTAGAATTCTGTAAATCTGTTTGTGTTGTGCAAGATCAGCATTTAGGGAAGATGATCGTCAGGGGGCCTAAAATAAGACGTCTTTTTCCTTTCCAATTTCCTTAGTCTCCATGTTTCTCGTTGCCTGTCATTACTCATAATTTTACTTATGTTGATTATTGAGCATGGCATAAACGTCTAAGAACCCAAACTTTAATGTACTTCATGCTTTGCTAAATTCTAGTTTACTTGGGAATAAAGGATCACCATCTCTTAGTGCCGTTCAATTTGATTGCAATTCTTGTAAGCTTGAAAAAAGCAAAATTTTGCCATTTCCTACTCACACACCAAATGTTGTCCAACCTTTTGATTTGATACATAGTGATGTGTGGGGTATGATGTCTGTTACATCTTATGCTAATTACAAGTACTTTGTTACTTTTATTGATGACTATAATTACTTCACATGGATTTATTTTCTGCATTCTAAAGATGAAGTGTTTTCTATTTTTAAGCTTTTTCATGCACATATTCAGACCCAATTTTCTACTAATATCAAAATTCTTCGCTTTTATAATGAGGTTGAATATACGTCTCATTTATTTCAAGAACTTTTGCAAACCAATGGCATAATTTCTCAAAGGTCTTGTCCTTCAACCCCCCAACAAAATGAAGTGGCTGAAAGAGAGAACCGTTGTCTTCTGGATATTGTTTATACTCTTCTATTAGACTCGTTTGTTCCCTCTTGTTTTTGGTGTGAAGCTCTCTCCACTACTGTATATCTCATCAATAGATTTCCCTCTCCCTCCTTGAACCATGTCTCTTATTTCTTTCAGTTATTTGGCCATAAACCATCTTATTCTCTTCTCCATACCTTCGGTTGTGTGTGCTATGTTCATCTTCCTCTATACTAACACACAAAACTCACAGCTTAAGCTTTGAAATGTGCTTTTCTAGGATACTTTATGCACCAAAAAGGTTTTCTTTGTTATGATCCCAATTTGGGTCATACAAGGGTTTCTAGAAATGTGATTTTCTTTGAAAATTAGAATTTCTTTTCCATACAACACGATGATCTTTCTCCTTCATTTTTTATTTTGCTAAAGTTTACTAACTCTTTTGCAGATTATGTACCTTCTAAACCTCTTAGTCTATCAGTGACGTAAGGATTCAGTACCTCTCGGGCCCCCTCCAGCTTATTTCCTAAATGCTAATTCAGTTTTAGCAATTGTTCCTGAACCTCTCAGACACAGTACTTGGGTTTGTAGACCACCAAATAGGTATGGTTTCACCTCTCTTTTATCTTTGAGAACCACTATGTCTTCTATTTCTATTCCTTCATCATATAAACAAGCAATGGAGCATGAATGTTGGCAAAAAGCTATCGAAACAGAACTTCTTGCACTTGAAGAAAACCAGACCTGGGATGTTGTTCCATGTCCCCCATCTGTGAAACCCCTCTATTGTAAATTTTTGTTTTCTATCAAACTGCGTTCTGATCGATCCATAGATCGTTACAAGGCTCGGTTGGTGGTTCTTGGCAACAACCAAGAATATGGCCTAGACTACGACGAGACTTTTACACCGGTAGCCAAAATGACTACTATTCAAACAATACTAGCCTTTGTTGCCTCACAATCATGGTCTTTACATCAAATAGATGTAAAGAATGCTTTCTTGCATGGTGATCTCAAGAAGGAAGTTTACATGAAACTTCCCTATAGTATGACTACTTCCTCGCCTAATGATGTTTGCAAACTAAAACATTCTTTGTATGGAATGAAGCAGGCACCTTGAGTATGGTTTGAGAAGTTTTGATGAACTCTTCTCGATTTTTCATTGACTCAAAGTCAGTATGACTCCTATCTTTTTCTCCAACAGACATCTAAGGGCATAGTTGTTCTCCTTGTTTATGTGGACAACATCTTTATTATTGGTTCTGATATGGAGGCAATTTCTAAACTTCAGAATTTGTTGCACTCCACTTTTCACATGAAAGACCTATGTCAACTCACCTATTTTTTGAGGTTAGAGGTGCATCATCAGCCTTAAGGTATTTTCTTGAATCAACGCAAGTATATTCAGGATTTTATTCAATTAGCTAGTCTTATAGACACAAATTCTGTTGACACCCCAATGGAACTTAATGTGAAATATCAACAAGACGAAGAGGAACTACTTCAAGATCCTACTTTATATCAGAAGCTGATTGGTAGTCTTATCTAACTATCACCCGTCTAGACATCTCTTATGCTGTTCACTATCAGCAAGTTCATGCAAGCCCCTCGACATCTCCACATATCCGTAGTCCACCACATTATTAGATATATTCTTGGCACTTCTAGTCGTGGTTTATTCTTCCATGTTGGTTCTTCACTCCAACTACAAGCTTATAGTGACGCAGATTGGGCTAGCTGCCCAGATACAATAAAATCTAGTATGGGATGGTGTATGTTTCTTGGTGATGCTTTTATCTCTTGAAAATGCAAAACGCAAGACTCAGTCTCCAAATCATCCACTGAGGCTGAATATCGTGCCATGTCTATAGCATGCTCCGAGATTATTTGGCTGCGTGGTCTCTTATTAGAGCTTGGTTTCTCACAAAATCAACTTACTTCCCTACATGCTGACAACACTAATGCCATCCAAATTGCTGCCAATCCTATTTACCACGAGCCCACGAAACACATAGAGGTTGATTGCCACTCCATTCAAGAGGCCTATGACCACCAAGTTATCACCCTCCCCTATATCTCCACCACTCTACAGATTGTGGATATCTTCACCAAATCCATGACACGTCAGCGACATAACTTTCTTGTTAGTAAATTGATGCTTGTAGATTTACCAACATCAATTTGAGGGGGCATATAAAAGGAATTAGTAGATTTTATGGTAGATTCTATGCCTATACAACTGTAACAACTGTAGCAGATTCTATGGCAAATTCTATGCCTGTATAGCTGTAACAACTATCTTTATGATTTTAAATCTTTTATGTTTTCTTTATTTAGGATATACTAGTTGTAGGCTATTTTAGATAGATCTGTATATGGTAGTTTAGCTATGATTAGGACTACACATAAGCATGTATTCATAATATATAATGGGAATTCTCTTCCAAGAGAAACAACAACTTTTGCTCAAAATTCTCTGAGTTTATCATTAACAAGAGTGAATATCATAACCTTAACACTTTTTAAACAAATAATTTCTTTTACTGCAAATTAATTTTATTTAATAATTGATTACTAGATTTTTAGATTCCCTGTGGTTTGACTGCTAACTTACTAGGTTATATTATAACTAGACATTCTTATATTTGAGAGTAATCAACATTTTTAAGTCATGTCAAGTTTTAATAAATATATTAAATGTCTTTTTATGTGTAAATCACTTTATTTAATGATTATCTTTTATGAATTAGACTATAATATGTTAAAGTGTAGAATATGTTGCAAGCCATTATGTTAATCATATGATTTTATTTTGCATTTGATATAAATGTCTTATTTGCATTTACGGTTAAGTGATTTGGTTCATTGTACATTGTTATACTGATTCTGTGTGTGTATTTATATTCTCGAGCACTATTATGTTTTTCTTTTGAATGTGCACATTATATTTTGATTGTAATTTTGCTTCTAACTGGGTCATCGGGAGTATAGTTAACAATATATGACATGAACTAGCCTTTTGTATGTTGTATATATATGTTATCCAATTCTATTTTCATGATTAATTATACTTTTAATATTCTGAATCACTTATGAATTTATATCCTTTTGTTATAATATGTCCTTTTGTAAAACTTCCGTTTTTAATTTATATTTTAATAGAAAAGCTTGCAATATTGTTGGTACCCAATAACCCTAGGTGCGCTAGGAACGATTTAACTTTCCAAGCTAATAGCTCACCCTCGTCATTACACTACAAAAAATAGTTGTATTACCAACCAAACATTTTCGATGGTGTAATATGCCATTGAAAATAAATATGTTTTGCAAAGGAGTTGACGAGATGATAAATAAATATGAAAAAATCATATGTTTTTCCAACGGAAAACTGCCCTCGGTGATAGAGAAACTTTGTTCGTCGGAAATGAAATGTGGATCCCAGAATTACTCTATTTCAATCCCATATCTGACTCTCACTTCTTGATCTCAACTCTCAATTTCAATCCAATATCTGACTCTCACTTCTCGATGGGGCAAAGAAGGATCTGTCTCCATTCCTCATTCGCATTTACTCAGCAGTAATTAATTTTTCACTCTCACTCTCTTTATTTCCATCAGATTTCTTATTTTTAGATTAATTTATGGTTAGGTTATGGTCTTTCTTGACTGTTGACTTTAAGGTTTGCGGTGTATTTCCATTGAGATTGCAACTGTTCAATTGCTCGGTCCTTGTTAGGTTTGGGGCTTCAACGGCCGTAGAAGAAAATACTCACTCACAACTCTTCCTGCTTTTGCTTTTTTTTTTTTAATGCATGTTTCCTTCGCTATTTTATTTATTTCTTTCTCTGATGGCCTAATTTATTCTTATGAAATTTCAATTGATATAATTACTCTCATGTTACCTTTATGAATCCTTCCTCTACTGTCCTAATTTCAATTAAATTTTACTTGATCCGTAGATTTTGACTGGTAATGATGTGCGATTAATATCTACTCATCTTAAATCTACTCATTTTATATTTCATTAACTCTTAGTTCAACGGTTGCTGGAGGTAACAAATGAACTTGTATGAGCTTCAAGCAGTCGAAGAAGAAAAATGGCCAAGGAAATGCCAAAAGAGCTGCCCAAGGGCACGATTTGACATTAGAGATACATGACAAGAGGTAAAAAATAATAAGACTTGATCTATTTAGTACAAGTTGAGCAAAGTTTGATTAAGTCATGACGTATCTATTAATTGTCATTCTCTCGATCCAATATGGAAACATGATACCTGGAGTTCATTTATTAATTAAATTCAAACTATCAATCTGCCAGATGGAATTATTAATTAAATTCAAACTATGAATTTACCGGGTTTCTGTTCGTACATGATGATTACGTTCATGATGGTTAGAGTCTTTGCTGGTCTTTGATAATTTTGTCTATTAATATAGTTGTCATGTTCTTGGATATTTATGGTGCTTGTTCTTAATAAATTAATATTTAGTTTAGTTTATGCTCCTCATTTTCGTTCCCGATCATAACAGATGGACCGGTCGTATTTTTGCTGGTCTATGTATGTGTTGTGTCTTATGAGCATTCGCTTATCATGCCAAAGCTTTTAGTTCAATTCAAGTAAGTGTCTTGTTGCATCTTTCTTGACTTGTCTTTGGCATCACTTCTCAAAATTTCTAGGCAAAATGGGGCAGGACTCTGTTCCTAAATGTTAGAGTAAACTGACAGAGTCGACTCGCTCAATTAATTATAGAGGGATTTCAAACTGTAATTGAAAGTACAATTTGCCAGATGCTGTAGGCACTGTTGTTTAGTGGGAAGAGATATAATAGAGGCAGTATCTTGCGAATTGTAATACAGCTGAACATGACGCTTTGATATCATTATTTTTGATAAATATAATTTTGCATTTTCCAATATAATAAAGATCAACCTAACATTAGTGTGGTTAAGTTAGCTTGTTGAATATGTTCTGGTATTAGGATAAACTTATGCTCTTATTTTCATTCTAGATCATAACAGAGTATACACATGTTTAAGAAGTGTGGAAAACTACAAATGTTGGTTCCTCTTGTAGTTTCTAGAACACAAATTATACATAGAATGGCCTGACAAAGTATATATATGTTTTCTTTTGAATTAAAATAATAAAGCTTTAAAGAATTTCGTTCCTGTTGCATAGTGGCTATCTACCATAGTGTTATTGCAAAATGCATTTCATGGAATTGATTGTGTGTTGCATATAACTGAATTAACAAAGTGTGTTACACACACTACTCTCCAATTTAGATATAGTAACAAATAATATATTGCCACTTGTCTATAGTCGAGAGGCATTAGTTTAGCATAAATAGATGGCCTACCATTATGTAATTTACATCTGATTGAAAGCTTCTGATAATTAAGTAATGCTAATTTGTTGCTTGCTAAGTGTATATTCTTTGCTTCTAGACAGGCTTAACTTCATTTGCAGGAGTTTTGTAAATGACCCTTGACGAGTATGATTTATTTAGTTGTGTGTATTAAGTGATAAATATGATGAAAGGCATGCAGTTTGAAAGTAAATTTGGGAGAAATTTCAGCTTGTTTATTACATTGTTACCATCAGCCCTGGTTTAGTATTATAAATGATCAAAATTTCTTCTTTTGCAAAAGGATTTTGATTTGCTGGATGAAGATGATGATGGGATGAGAAAGATGAGGTTGTACTTATTATATTTCTAAGAATGAAGAAGACAATTAAGAGGAAAAAGATTCAAGATTTGAGATTAGTAAAGCTACATTTATTGTACTTATTATTATTATTATTATTTTGGTTATCTTATATTCATAATTTTTATTATATTTATGAAGAATGAGAAGAAAATTTTTTATGTAATAATATTATTGAATAAAAATGAAGGAGAACACTAAAAGAAAAGGATAGACATTTTCGACAGCGTATTTAGTATTTCCAAGGGCCAATGCAATTTGAAATGTGTAATTATTTGATTCGCAAGGATTATTTCTAAGGGCAATTAATGACATTTCCGACGACAACGCCATCAAAAAATATTTTTTTCTTCAAGGGTTCGTCAGAAATTGGTGTTTTTCTGATGTAACTTAATATGACAATACTTGACGATGTGGTTGTTGAGGAAATGAGTTTTTTTTTTTGGTAGTGAAATTACTTCCTGTAAATTTATCTTTGGAGCTAGATGTTTATTTGCTTCTGCTAGTTGAATAAGAGAATGATGAGATTCTGTTTCCTTTGATTTTGTTTATCTTCTATACTTATAATTTGAGAGTTTTGAAACTTTTGCTAAATTTATGGCTTTGGAAGAAAATGTTTAGTACTGGATTTGTGGATCTGTTTGAATAAAATTTGAGACAATTCCCTTTTTTTTTTTTTGTGTGTGTAAGGATTATGATTCATAAGTAACCTACATTACACATAAGGATTATGATTCATAAGTAACCTACGGTACCACATACTCCCCCCACATGTTAGAAAAAATGATGATGAATCTTGGAAAACAATGGTGAATCAAATAAAGCTAAATCTTGGAGAATGCCAACACTCAGAGATATGTAGATAATAAGTACAATTCTGCACCAATTCAATTCAGAAACGTTCGTTTCATTCTATCATTCCAACATAAGTATCATGAAATCAAATGGAAAGTTGATTAGATATTAAACCAACTGGTGGTTCGATATCCGTTTTCTAATAAGATTCAAGCTATCAGCATCAGTGATCAATGTGAGAGAGCGCAGCATCAAAAATTGTATTGATCCGAAAATAATCACAAAAACAACACCGTTTGTGAAGATGAACGCGGGGATGCCACCAGAGGCCTCGTATACAAGATATTCAACGGCTAGATGGAAATAACTGATAACGAAGATTGCTATAGATTGCCACACACAATAATCAGGAACGTAGTGAATCTGGAGAAGCGTGCATTGCAATAATACAAGAAATTAAAATCTATGAAGTTAGACTACTTTTAATTAATTAAGACTTTTACATAAATTAAATATAATACCATCCTCAAATATTCACCGATTAATAATAATACGTACCCTGCAATCCTCTGCCTTGCAACCCTCTCCATCTGGAAAGATGGAAAGTTTCTCCCAGTCCTCATCCTAAAATTAACGATGTGAAAAGTAAATAAATAATGATATGGAATATATGATATGGTCAAGTATATAACTAGTAATTACCTCTTGCCAGAGCCTCAAGAACTTGTGCCATTGTGCCGCAGCTAGTAAGAAGAGGATTAGGGTCATGAAACATTCAAAGGCCACGTAACAAATCGCAGTAAAAGCTTTTTCCCCAGTGCTGAAACTGTTATTGTTCCCGGAAAAAATGGTGCACAAGACCAGGAAGGCGACGCTTACCGATAAATTTAGTACACTAGCGATGAACTGGAGAGATAAAAAATAATTGTAGAAAGATAGCAAAATAATATATTAAAAAAATACCAATTAATTATAGTCTAAATTAATTAATATCAAGATGATTAATTACCTTCTTGCGCATTTTGGCCCAATCCAGCGAAAGCGTCATGGAGAGGAGTGACTGATGATCATGTGTCGAATCCATTACTGATCAGATGAAATTAGCTGCAACAGTTAGAAAAATTAATATATTTAAGCAAAATAGCAGAAGATGTTTGTATAAGCATAAAATTCCTACAATGTATCGAACTGGGCCGTGCATTATAAATTAGAAGTTTAAATCCAAGTTATATTGTACACTAATTTTAATAAATACCGCAGCCAAACATGCCCTACATTTATATTTATTACATGAAAGGATAAAGATAAGTGCAAAGGATTAGATACCTCTCCTAGTATCAATCTTGAAATTCAAGCTTGTAACAGAAAATGGTGATGATCCTTATCACTAGTTTTCCAATTAAATATATGTAAGGACACTTGAGTCAGCTGCCAGCTCAGCATTACTGTATCAAAATCGTTGTTTTGGAAGCCAATAACATCCGTAACATTAGCGATTGGTCTTGTCTTGCAATGCTGCCTTGGTTAACCCCGAAACCATAAGCAAATAATGGGAATTCTTAGCCCTATTTTAATTAGGTAATTAAGAAATGAGTGAAAAGCAATGAGGATGAACATGATATTACACCATTGACCTTTCCATTAATTATTGAATATATTATATATGGAGCTGTTGTGTAAAATTTAATATACTTGCAAGCGCATGAATTTATAAATAGAGTAGTGGTAACGAGGTCGAACCTATTGGGATTGTTTCAAAATTGAAAAAGTCTAATTTAAATAAAAGAATTAATATTAATCCTAACCTAGTTGACCAAATTGAGTTTTAAGAAAAATAAAACAAATAAAACTTTTAAAGCAAAGGAAAATTCAATAAGACAAAGATTATCAAGATTTCAGAATCTACCACTATTCAACTAGTAATTATCTAATTATCAATTAATCTCCAATTTTAGAGTGACCACTCAAAATCAATCTACGTTATCTCATGGATCTAACAATTAAGTCCAATTAAAATTAATCTTGTGCAGGTTCTTTGTCTGCTTAATGATATGATATCTAAGCATCTCATGTAAATATATTGAATAACAAAGAGTCAAAGTTTTCATAAGCACTCTATGTAAATAATTTAATGAAAGACATAGGTGGCGTTTGTTTTTTAACTTAAAGACTTAAAGTGACTTAACTTAATTAATTAAGTTAATTAGAGGTTTTGATTTTATAACTTAATGAGACTTTTCAGATAATTTTTACTTAATAAAAGAAGCTAATTTTTTTGGCTTTTTACTAAATGGAGGAATCTGAATTAAATCAATTAATTTCTAATTTCCAAAATATCTCTATTTTATAATTTATTTTACATGCCTATCCCAAAACTCATCCATAGACGTTTACCCTACATAATCTCTTCTTTACATGCGACAACTTCGAGATGAAATGGCAAATCAATTATTTCAAGTATCTTGTTAGTTTTTTTTCCTTATATTATGTACTATTATTGAGAATTAGTAATAAAATTTTAAATTTATGATATTTTATAATTATAATTCTAAAATCATTATGTATACACTTGAATGTAGCTTTACTTATAAATATTAAAATATTATAATATTTAGTATATTATTTATTTGACATTTAAATTTAATAAAGGTACAAATGTAAAAGTATATATTTTTCATATTTTTAAGTTGAAAAAACAAACAACTTAATACTTATTTTCAGAGATTTAGATAAAAAAACCAAACATATTATTCATATTTAGACATTCAGGTCTATTCAGAATTCAGACTAATTCAGATTTATTCATATTTCAGACGGAAAAACAAACGCCACCATAGAATCAAAGACAATCATATGTAAGGATTTAATAACATTCGACTAATCATGTGAAACAAGAACCATAAACATTAAAAAACTTATGTAGGGAATTAATTAAATAAAAAGATAATTATTTCATTGAATAGGGTTTCATCCTTAACCTCGGTATAAGAAAATTAGCTAGACATACTTGGATTGAGAGTAACAAAAGAAAAAAAAAATCAGCCATAAGAAAATTGAAATATTGCTGCTCCTCTTGCGTCTCTTGGAATTCAAAAGCCAAAGCTCCTTTTTATAATGCTTGGCCACCAAATCCTTCATCAATTCTAAACGAATCCTTTTTTAATTCTAATTGAAATCCTTTTTCAATTTTAAAAGAAATCTTCCAAATTAATGCCACCATAAGCCATAAATTTGTTTCGACTTTTGAAGTTGAAAGCTCTTGCACGTGCACTCCAAATGGCAATTGGCAAGATTTATCTTTTAATTATTGAATATTCTTGAATTGGATTAATTAATTGCTTTGACTTCTTCCGCTCCGATTCCATTAATTCTTGGCTGTATTTTTTTGTCTTCCAATTTAGTCTTCATTGCCTTCCAAATTAAATTTCTTCATGCTCTTTTTTATCCATAATCTCCAATTAATTCCCTATTCAATAAAATAATTAAATTAATTAAAAATAAAAAATAAAAAAAACTAGCAATTATATAATTAAGGATAAAATATGTATATATTATATGCTCATCAAATATTTTGTTAGTCCTCGAGCAAAACTAAAACTAGAAACAAAAAAATAAAAGTAATAATAAGTAAATCCTAACTAAACCACTTTTGTAGGTTATTGCAATTGCATTTAGCGTATGCAACAAGCCTTCAAACCCATAGGCAGGCCTAGTGGATGAGTTATAGTCTCATGAGGGCTTCAGCGATAATACCCACAAACATCATTTTAAAAAAAATAAAAACATAAAAATAACAACAGACATTAAATAAAACATAAAAATAGCCTCAAAGATTGCTTAAATATATAGCTCAAAGAAAATTTCAAATATTGGCAAAGTTCTAACTTTAATTCAATAGACAATTACATCTCTCTTTTGATTCTTGTAGTGTAAGTGTGAATCAATTTAATTAAAATCCATTCCAAAATCTTTAATATCTATAGCCTTTGCCTTAAACAAAGAAAAGAGTAGGTCAATCTAATCTTATCATCTTAATCTCTAATTTTTTTTTTCACAGGCTTTTATGTGTATTTTCTTTTGATTTTTTTTTAATTTTAGCACATGCACTTGATCTGATTTTTTTTTTTTTTAAATAACCATAGTCAGGAGCTTTCACTCTACCTCTTAAGGTAGCCTTCTTCTCATAGTAGATTATCCTTTACATACTTGTGGTACATAGGCCCAAATGTCAAGACCCAGCCCAAGTCCACTACGATATTGTCCGCTTTGGGCCACCGGCCCGCACGGTTTTGTTCTCGGGGCAGCCCATACTACCCCAAAAGGCCTCGTAGCAACTCAAGACTTGTCCCCCCTTATAGCCCAGGAATCACCCCCGTGCTTTGTCGATGTGGGATCTCTCAATCGGTTGCCGGCGTTCTAGTAGGTTTCCGGTGACGAGGACTGCAGGGATACGTCGGCCGGCTCACAAGCTTCACGTCGGTACCAAGCTCGACCGAAATGGTGGCCGGAAATGGAAGATACGGTCGGGTCGGGGGCGCGGATCCGGGTCGTGGATCCGGGTCTGCAGCTTCTTCTCTTCTTCTCTCTCTTCTTCTTTCTATTTATAGTAAGAGAGAAATTTTTTTTTTTTTTTTTTTTTTTTTTTAAACTAAATCTGGACCCGAGTGCCAAAATAAAAATCCGAACAAATTACAATCCCAAAATATTTCGATAAATCAATCAATAACTCCTAACATCACAACGTGGCCATAAATTCGAAAATGACTATTGTGGGTTTGGGTCGATCATTATCACTGCGAATCTCCCCGTTGAGGGGAAAAAATATAATAAAAATGGATGAGTATAAAACTCAGTGAGCTCAGTGAGTGGATAGTAGTTTTTCAACACAATTTTATTATAAATTAATAAATCATATCAAAATACCAACTCATTAAAATATCGCAAAAACTTAAATAACTTATTAAATCAAATCCACGTATCTTTCGAATAACGATATCGCAAATAAACTGCGTAAATCAATGAAAATTCATCATACTTATAACATCAATATCGAAATACCAAAAACTATCACCAAACTAAGACCTGCGGAAATAATCTCATCATATCCTCCAGGGCACCCGACGACGAATGACGTCTTATCCTGAGTGACAATCACGCCTGGAGCCTACACGGATAGACAGGGAAAAGAAAAAAAAAAAAAAAAAAAAAAAAAAAAATTTATCTCTTACTATAAATAGAAAGAAGAAGAGAGAGAAGAAGAGAAGAAGCTGCAGACCCGGATCCACGACCCGGATCCGCGCCCCCGACCCGACCGTATCTTCCATTTCCGGCCACCATTTCGGTCGAGCTTGGTACCGACGTGAAGCTTGTGAGCCGGCCGACGTATCCCTGCAGTCCTCGTCACCGGAAACCTACTAGAACGCCGGCAACCGAACCCGAAAAATCGCGACTCTAACTCGTTTTGCTCGCCGTCGATCTAGCCGGAATTGAGCCGATCCACTGCTTGGATCTTGTTCCTCAGCTTCCCCTCATCGTTTCCCGACTAACCCCGTGACCTGAAACGGCCGGATTGCCGTCGATCGACGTCGGAAAGCTCACGGTTTTTGGGGAGCTAGATCCGCCGTTACCGTACGCGTGGGAGGTCGCCGCCGGCAGCATTGGACTCACCGAGGCCGGATCTAGCAGACCTGAGCTTCCCGTCGCCGTTGAAGAAGTTCCGGTCACCGTTGACCGTTAGGGGTAATTTGGTAAATTCATAAACTTTTGGGGTAATTCTGTAATTTTAAAATCAGTGGACATTTTGGTAATTTTAGGTGAGGACAGTTAGGTAATTGAAGATTTCGGTGATAATTCAGTAATTTACGTCGTTAGGGGCGTTTTGGTAATTTTACAATTTTCCGAGGATAATTTTATAAATTCAAACTTGTGGATATTTTTGTAATCGGAATTGAGGATAGTTTGATAATATGAGATTCCGAGGATAAGTTGATGAATTTTTATGTTGAGGGTATTTTAGTAATTTTATGAATTCGAGAATATTTTATTACGGATAAATACCGTTTCGAGTATATTAGTAATAATTCGTGATTATGATTAGTAATTATGTTATTTCCTCAAATTAGGAGGATCCGACGAGAATCAACCCGTGGGCGTTCACGAATCTTTCGGTTCGGACAATCATTGTGAGTGGAATATATGAAACCTATTTTCATTGTGGTTTATTATGATTTAAAAATATGGTAAGACGTGTTTTGCGAGATTGGTTTTAAAGGGATCGATTTAATGATTTTATATAAATGGATTTTATCGTATTCCTGGTATTTATTACGAGAAATGTATTTGATTAATGATTGTGGTTATTGATTTTGAATATGCGTGATAATATTTTAAAGAAAAGAAAAGCATATTTAACACTTGTGAAATGAAAAATGAGATTTCGGATGAGATTTGAATGAGATTTGAATGAGATATCGGATGAAATTATATGTTTATGTATATGTGTACGAAGATATATGAATATGAAAGCGTAATGATTGTTTTTAAAATCATTAGACGATCTCTCCCTTCGGATCGGATGAATCTGACAGATGAGATCGAGGCTTTTTGGGGCCGCTGAGTCACACACAGGCTTTGGGCCGTGTCTTTCGGCGACTTTGTCTTTTGGGGGCGAGATTATGCATGCACGAGATATGATGAGATATGATATGGCTTTTCCCTGTCTCATCCGGTGTAGCTCGGGCGTGATTGTCTCCCGATAAGACGTCATCGTTGCCGTCCGTCGAGTCCGGGATATGATGAGATTATTTCCTGACTTGTTTGGTGATAGTTTTTGGTATTTCGATATTGATGTTATAAGTATGATGAATTTTCATTGATTTATGCATTATATTTGCGATATCGTTATTTGAGTACATGGATTTGATTTAATAAGTTATTTAAGTTTGTGCGATATTTTAATGAGTTGGTATTTTGATATGATTTATTAAATTTATAGTAAAATTGTGTTGAAAAACTACTATCCATTCACTGAGCTCACTGAGTTTTATACTCATCCATTTTTTTTTTTTTATTATATTTTTTTCCCCCCCTCAACAGGAGATTCGCAGGTACAACAGTCGACCCAGCCACAATAGTCATTTTCGAATTTATGGCCACGTTGTGATGTTAGGAGTTATTGATTGATTTATCGAAATATTTTGGGATTGTAATTTGTTACATTTCGGAGATTGTGGTTAGCATATGTATTGTATTTGATATTGAATAATTGAGTGATTTGGTATTTTTGGGTTGAGATAATTGATTGATGAAGTTGGTTGTATTCGGAAATTATTTGGGAGTGCTTGATGTATAATTTTGTAGATTTGGTTTTATAATAAATATATGGGAGACTTTGCCGATTTTTCGGTAGAACCATGATTATTCAGATTACATTAGGAAGATTTTATAGAATTAGGCAGACTCGTCCTGTGGATTCGGGGCGGGTCGTGTCACCAAATTACTCAAGGATAGCTTTACTCTTAAGGGTTATAGGTAGCTATTTTTTACTTTGGTGCCTATGTATACTATTTTGTACTATGAAGATAAGAATCAAGACAAACAATCATTTACTCAATCCAAAATTCTCAACTCAGGCTACATCAATCTCAGATTTGAGTTCAAAATTATGAAAGAATTGATATTAGTGCTCATAGTGTTTAAAGAATCTTAATCAACAGGAATTAAAATAAGAACTCAGTATAAACTAAGACAATATTCAACCTATTCTCATAACCATATTCATTGTCAATCAAGTTCTTATCATTAGCTTTTCACATAAAAAAACAATTTTTTTGAATTTTAAAATTTTTTTTAATAATAAACAAAGCACACACTATTCCCACCCCTAAACTTATTTGGAATATTTTCCTTAATGTTTCATAATAAAAAAATACACATGCAAAAAGGTGAAAAAGATAAAAATATAAATAATAAAAGAAGAGATTAGAGAGATCACACCTAAATGGGTTGGGGAAGCTTAAAAGAAAATGAAAAATAAAAAGAAAACATTAGAAAAGAAAAATACTGAAAAAGAAAAACAAACAATGAAAAGAAAGCCTACTATTTAAATAAAACAATAATGTAAAGATAGAATTAATTAATCCTGATAAATAGGACCATCTAAAAGTATCTCCTAGACTTATGATGTTTTTAATTCTAAAAATGGTTCTAATTTTTTACCATCGACTTTAAATAAATCACCATTTTTAGGATTTTTAATCTCAATTGTTCCATAAGGGAAGGCAGTACAAACTATAAAAGGTTTAGACCATTGAGAACGTAACTTACATGGAAAGAGATGCAATCAGGAATTATATAAAAGTATTTTCTGACCTAGTGTAAAGGACTTTCTCAAAATGTGCTTGTCATGAAAGACTTTGATTCGCTGCTTGTAAATCTTAGCATTATCGTATGCATCATTCTCGATCTCATCAAGTTCTGTTAGTTGTAATCTTCTCTTGGAACCAGTTTGTTGCATGTCAAAATTAAATTTCTTGATAGCCCAATATGCACTATTCTTTAGCTCTACTAGTAGATGACATACTTTTCCATACTCATGACATGACCCTCCTGGAACTCCTAGGGTGAATCGGCCTGGTTTTTAATAAATTGATTGGAAACAATCTAATCAATGATTATTCTGTCGAAAATTCAACAGAATCTCCCCTAAAATTATTACATAACAAAATCTGTAAAATTATAAATTAAACACTCCTAAAAGATTTT
The DNA here is from genome assembly GCA_030449905.1 of Luvunga scandens. NCBI lineage: Eukaryota > Viridiplantae > Streptophyta > Magnoliopsida > Sapindales > Rutaceae > Luvunga > Luvunga scandens. The sequence continues at coordinate 30,477 of JASUUG010001041.1, read as the reverse complement.
CAAATACAACTATCTCCGAACAATCAATCTTCTCAACAAAATACCAAATTATTCAATATCCAATATAAGAGGAAATACAAATGTAATCCACAATCCATAAAATTTAATAAATTATATAATCCAATATATCTCAATAAAACATCTACAACTTCTAACTCTTTCATGTGGGCATAACTACAAAATAATTATCATTGTTGGGTTGACTGTTTTACCTACGATTCTCCTGGGGGGGAGGGGAATATAAAATGGGATGAGTATAAAACTCAGTGAGCTTAGTGAGTGGCTAGTAATCTTTTAACATAATTTTACTCTAAAATAATTAATTAGATCAAAACACTATCTCATCAAAATATCACAAAAACTTAAATAATTTATTAAATTCAAATCATGTACTCAAATAACGATATCACAAATATACTGCATAAATCAATTGAAATTCATAATACTTATAACATCAATACTGAAATACCAAAAACTATCACCAAACAAATACTTAGGAGAAATAATCTCATCATATCTGGACCTCGACGGACGAGCATAAAGATTAAAAGCTAAGTTCAAAAGATCTCATGAAGTAATTGGGGGGGGGGGGGGAGTGGGATTGGGAAAGGGACTTATATTATGGACCTAAAATGTTGAAAAAGATAAAGGGTTGCAATAAAGATTTTTCAATATTATGTGGTAAATTGATATTTGTTAAAAATATAAGGGGTGCAAACACAATTCATCTTATTGATATTATTTTTATTTTAAAAAATAATAATAATATTATTATTATTAGTTACAAAAGGACTTGGAACATGCACAATAGTGTTGGAATATAATGAAAATAATGGGAACATAAAACCATGATAACGTGTAAAAGATTAGGAATAACTTAACTTAAAAATAGGAATAATTTAATTAAAAAGTTGAAAATTATAACAAAAATCACGAATTTATAAAGTAAACTTAAAACTTCACACAAAATAGTGGATGTATATAAAAAAGAGTAGGAATATGTAACAAAAAAATTGTGGAAATAAAGTGGGAATTAATAAACAAAAAGTGTGGGTACTAAAAATAAACTTGAAATATTCACCCAAAAATTAGAATTCAATGTTAAAGACTAGGAATATAGAATCAAACAATGGTGGCAAAAAGAGTGGAAGAGCTCAACCTAAAAGTTGGAATGATTTAGTAAGAATTTGATAAACTCTAATTAGAAGTAAGGATATAAAAAATAAACTTGAAACATTTACAAAAATGTTGAAATTAAATTAAAAAAAAAAGTAGGAATATAGAAAAAAAATGTGATGGGAAAAAGAGTTAAAGAGGTTAACTCAAAAATTGGAATAACTTACAAAGAAATTGATAAATTCTAATGAAAAGTAAGGATCTTAAAAATAAACTTGAAATATTCATCCAAAATATTAGAATTCAGTAAAAAGAGTAGTAATATAGAATCAAAAAGTGGTGGGAATAATAGTTGAAGAGGTCAACCTAAAAGTTGTATGTACTTACCAATAGTCTAATAAATTCTAACAATAAGTAAAGATCTAAAAAATAAACTTGAAATATCTACGCAAAATGTTGGAATTCAATTAAAAGAGTAGGAATATATAACCAAAAAAGTGGTGGAAACAAGAGTTGAAGATCTTAACCCAAAAGTTGGGAAAGAATTATAAAAAAATATGATAAATTGAAAAGTAAGTAGGGATCTAAAAACTAAACTTGAAACATCCACATAAAATATTGAAATTGAATGAAAAGAGTAGAAATATTAAACTAAAAGATCTCATGAAGTAATGAAGATAAAAATTAAAAAATGGACTTAGATTATAGACCTAAAATGTTGAAAATGATAAAGGGTTGCAATAAAAAAAATTAGTGTTATGTGGTAAATTGATATTTGTTAAAATAGTAAGGGGTCAAATATAATCCACCTTATTGATATTGTTGTTATTTTAAAAAGTAACATTATTATTAGATAAAAAAAGAATCTGGAACATGTACCTATAGTATTGAAATATAATGAAAATAATAGTAATATAAAACCATTATAAGTTGTAAAAGAGTAGGAACAATTTAACCTAAAAGTAGGAACAATTTACTCAAAAGTTGAAAAATTAAAACAAAGAGCAAGAATTTATAAAGTAAGCTTAGAACATTACCTGAAATATTGGAATACACTTAAAAGAGTAGGAATATGTAACCAAGAAATCGTGGAAATAAAGTGGGAATTGATTTTCGGAAAGTAGGGATACCAAAAATAGATTTGAAATATCTACTTGAAATATTATAACTTAATGCAAAGAGTGGGAATGTAGAGCCAAAAAACAATGGAAAAAAGGAGTAGAAGAGCTTTACCTAGAAGTTTGAATGAATTAACAAGAATTTAATGGATTCCAATGAAAAGTAGAAATTTAAAAAATAAACTTAAATTATTTACTCAAATGTTGGAATTTAATAAAAAGAGTAGGAATATAGAACCCAAATGTGTTGGAAAAAAGAGTTTAAGAGGTTAACCTAAAAGTTTGAATAACTTACAAAGAAAATGATAAATTCCAATGAGAAGTAGTGATTTAAAAATAAACTTGAAATATCCACCCAAAACATTGAAATTTAATAAAAAGAGTAAAAATATAGAAGCAAAAAGTGGTGGAAACTACAATTGAAGAGCTTAACTTAAAAGTTGTAATTACTTATCAATAATTTAATAAATTTCAATAGTAGGTAGGAATTTAAAAAAACAAACTTGAAACATATACACAAAATATTGGAAATTAATTAAAAGAGTAGGAATATGGAATCAAAAAGTGGTGGAAATAAGAGCTCAAAACCTTAACCCAAAAGTTGGAAAAGAGTTATCAAGAATCTAATAAATCTAAAAGTGAGTAGGGATTTAAAAAATAAACTTAAAATATCCACACAAAATGTTAGAATTTAATAAAAATAATAGAAATATAGAACTAAAAAGTGGTGAAAATAAGAGTTAAAAAACTTAAACCAAAAAGTTAGAATGAATTACTAAGAATTCGATAAATTATAATAGTAAGCAGGAATTTAAAAAATGAACTTGAAATATCCACATAAAATATTAGAATTTAATAAAAAGAGTAGGAATACAGAACAAAAACGTAATGGGAACAACTGTTTTAACCAAAAAGTTGAAATGACTAACTAAGAATACAAAAAAAATGCAATGGAAAATAAGGATCTAAAAATTGAACTTGATATATCAGCCAAAAATTTGGAATGTAATAAAAAGTGTAGGAATATATAATCACAATTTGGTGGAGATAAGAGTTAAGAAGCTTAACCAAAAAGTTGAAATAATTTACTAAGAATTTAATAAATTTTAATGAGAAGTAGGAATTTAAAACTAAACTTAAAATATTTACAAAAAATGTTGAAATTCAATAAAAAGAGTAGTAATATAAAACCAAGAAGTGGTGGAAAAGTAAGTTGAAACAGCTTACCAAAAACTAGATAAAATCGAAGAGAATGTAGGGATATAAAAAATAAACTTAAAATTTTCACCTTAAAAGTTATAATTTAATGAAAAAAGTGAAAATATAGAACCAAAACTAATAGAAAATGAATTGAAATAACTTACTAAAATTTAGATAAATCGTAATGGAAAATAGAAATTTAAAAAGTAAACTTGAAATATAGAATATAAATATTGAAATGTGACAAAATAAGTAAGAATATAACTATTTTATGACATATTTATAGTATTTTTATAATTTTTATTCTATTTATAAATTTAAAATTATTACAATCTTTTGCCTTATTTTTTTTTACAATTTTTTCTTTTATCTTTATTTTTTTTATAATTTTTTCACATTAAAAATAAATAAAAATATAATTTTTATTATATTAACGGGTTAAAAACCGGTTGGTGCATGCAGCTATATGGAATACAGCTATGCATGGCTGGTTGACTCTGAAAAAAATCATGTCTTTCCAAGGGAAAAATGCCCTCGGTGATAGAGAAATATTATTTGTTGGAAATGGAATGTGGATTACTCTAATTTGTAAAATTAGACTTAGGCCCAAATTTGTTTGGACGTTTTATACATAACAGAACTTTTTTTTTTGTGTAATTTGTGCAATCTGAAGGGTAGTATTGTAAAATTAACATTAAATAAATATAGTATGCCAATAGCGTTCAAAGCAAAAAAGAAATCGGGAAATTTAATAAAAAAAAAAAGGCAAAATAACATTAAAAGGAAAAGGAAATTACGGAGAAGAAGAATCACTTCTTGATCTCAATTCTCAATTTCAATCCAATCTCTGAATCTCACTTCTCGATGGAGCAAAGAAGGATCTGTCTCCATTCGACATTCGCATATACTCAGCAATAATAAATTTTTCCCTCTCACTCTCTTTATTTCCAGCAGATTTCTTCATTTTTTAAATTAATTTATGGTTAGGTAATGGCTTCCTTGACTGTTGATTTTAAGGTTTGCATTGTATTTCCATTGAGATTGCAACTGTTTAATTGCTTGATCCTTATTAGTTTTGGGGCTTCAACGGCCGCAGAAGAAGAGTCTCGCTCGCAATTCTTCCTGCCTTTGATTTTTTTTTTTTTTTTTTTTGTTTATGCATGTTTCCTTCGCTAATTTATTTATTGCTTTCTCTGATGGCCTAATTTACTCTTATGAGATTTCAATTGATATAATTACTCTCATGTTACCTTTATGGATGCTCCCTCTACTGTACTAATTTCAATTAAATTATACTTGATCCTTAGATTTGGACTCATAATGGCGTGTGATTAATATGTACTCATCTTATTTTATATTTCATTAACTATTAGTTCAACGGTCTTATTTTATATTTTCATTAACTAGTAGTTCAACAGTTGCTGGAGGTAACAAATGAACATGTATGAGCTTCAAGCAGTGGAAGAAGATAAATGGGCAGGAAATGCCAAAAGAGCTGCTCAAAGGCATGATTTGACATTAGAGATGCATGACAACAGGTAAAAAAATAATAAGACTTAATCTATTTAGTACAAATTGAGCAAAGTTTGATTAAGTCATGACATATCTATTAATTGTTATTCTCTTTATCCAAAATGGAAACATGATATCTGGAGTTGATCTATTAATTAAGTTCAAACTATCGGTCTGCCAGGTGGAATTGTTTGTTAAATTCAAACTATCAATCTGTCCTGTTCATACATGATGATTAAGTTCATGATGGTTAGAGTCTTTGCCGGCCTTTGATCATTTTGTGTCTATTAACATAGTTGTCATGTTCTTGGATATTGACAGTGCTTGTTCTTGGTAAATTAAAATTTTGTTTAGCTTATGCTCCTCATTTTCGTTCCCGATCATAACAGATGGACGGGTCGTATTTTTCTGTTGTGTTAGGAGGACATGCCTGTCATGCCAAAGCTTTTACTTCAATTCAAGTAAGTGTCTTGTTGCATCTATCTTGACTTGTCTTTGGCATCACTTATCAAAATTTCTAGGAAAGAAGGGGTAGGGCTCTGTCCCCAAATGTTAGAGTAAACTGACAGATTCAACTCCCTCAATTAATTATAGAGGGATTTCAAACTGTAAATTGGAAGTACAATTTGCAAGAAGCTGAAGGCACTGTTATTTACTGGGAAGAGATCAAATATAGGCAGTATCTTGCGAATTGTAATACAGTTGAATGTGATGGTTTGATATCATTATTTTTTATAAATATAATTTTGCATTTTCCAATATAATAAAGATCAACCTAACATTAGTGTGGTTAAGTTAGCTTGTTGAATGTGTTTTGGTATTAGGATAAACTTATGCTCTTATTTTCATTCTAGATCATAACAGCATATATACATGTTTAAGAATTGTGGAAAACTAGAAATTTTGGTTCCTCTTGTAGTTTCTAAAACACAAATTATACATAGAATGGCCTGGCATAGTATATACATGTTTTCTTTTGAATTAAAATAATAAAGCTTGATAGAATTTCCTCATTGTTGCATAGTGGCTATCTACCATAATGTTATTGCAAAATGAACTTCATGAAATTGATTGTGTGTTGCATACAACTGAATTAGTGTTGTGTATTACATACACAACTCTCCAATTTTGTTATAGTAACAAGTAAGATATTGCCACTTGTCTATAGTTGAGAGGCATTAAGTTTAGTATAAACAGATGGCCTCCCATTGTATAATTTACACCTGATTTGAAAGCTTTTGAAAATTGAGTAATGTTAATTTGTTGCTAGTTATGTGTATATTATTTGCAGGAAGTTTGTAAATGACTCTGATGAAAGGAATCCGGTTTAAAGGTAAAATTTGGAGAATTTCGGCTTCTTTATTACATTGTTACTATCAGCCCTGATTTAGTATTGTTGATGATCAAAATTTCTTCTTTTGTAAAGGATTTGTTTTGCTGGATGAAGATGATGATGGGATGGGGAAGATGAGGTTGAGGAAATGTTCCAAAGAATGAAGAAGACAATTGACAGGAAAAAGATTCAAGATTTGAGATTATTTTGTGTATACATTTGGGATACATTTATGGAAAAGATACTACTAAATTTTTTATTGTACTTTTGATTGGTGGATGGGACTCTTATGAGTTTTTTAAATTAATAAAGCTACATTCAATGTACTTTATTATTATTATTTTGTTGGTTATCTTATATTCATAATATAGATACTTTAAAATGAAATTCAAACTTTTATTATATTTATGAAAATAAGAAAAAAATTATGAAATAATATTATTGAATAAAAATAAAGGGGAACACTGAAAAAAAAAAAAAGGGATATGCATTTTTGACAGCTTATTATGCAATTGGAAATGTGTAATGATTTGATTTGCAAGGATTATTTCCAAGGGCAATTAATGACAATTCGGACGGCAATGCTGTCAAAAAATATTTTTTTGCTCTAATGGTTTGTCGGAAATTGTGTTTTTCTGATGCAACTTAATACGACGATAGTCGATAGTGCGATTGCTGCGGAAATGAGTTTTTTGAGGGCATAAGTGTGTTTTCGGGAGTATTTGTCCTCAATAATGACTCTTTTATTGTGTTGTTATTTTTATAGATTAAGTAACTTATTAATAGGTGTGCTTATCTTTAGAGTTAGAAATTTATTTGTTTTTGTTAGTTGAATAAGAGAACGAAGAATTTCTATTTCCTTGAATTTTGTTTTTCTTCTAAACTTATAATTTGAGAGTTTTGAGACTTTTGCTATATTTACGGCTTTGGGAGAAAATGTTTAGTATTAGACTTGTGGATTTGTTTGAATAAAATTTGAGATAATTTATTATTATTATTTTTTTGGTGTGTATGTGTAAGAATTATGATTTGTGAGTAATCTCCTATATCATGTACTCGCCACGTGTTAGAAAGATGACGATGAATCTTGAAAAGCAATGGTGAATCAAATAAAGCTGAATGTTGGGGAATGCTAAGACTCATAAATATATTGAAAATAAGTACAATTATGAAAATAAGTACAATTATGCACCAATTCAATACAGAAACTTCCTTTTCATTCTATCATTCCAACACAAGTATCATGAAATCAAATGCAAAGTTAATTAGATATTAAACCAACTGGTGGTTCAATATCCGCTTTCTAATAATATTCAAGCTATCAGCATCAGTGATCAATGTGAGAGGGTGCAGTATCATAACTTGTATTGATCCGAAAATAATCGCAAAAACAACACCGTTTGCGAAGACGAATACGGGGATGCCACCAGAGGCCTTGTATACAAGATATTCAACGGCCAGATGGAAATAACTGATAACGAAGAATGCTATAGATTGCCACACCCAATAACCAGGAACGTAATGAATCTGGAGAAGCATGCATCGCAATAATACAAGAAAGAGTTAATTAATTATTTAAGACTTATACACAAATTAAATATGATACCATCCTCAAATATTAACTAATTAATAATAATACGTACCCTGCAATCCTCTCCATCTGGAAAGATGTAAAGTTTCTTCCAGTCCTCATCCTAAAATTAACAATATGAAAAATAAATAAATAAATAATGATTTGGAATATATGATATGATCAAATATACCAATAATTACCTCTTGCCAGAGCCTCAAGAACTTGTGCCATCGTGCCACAGCTAGCAAAAAGAGGATTAGGTTCATGAAACATTCAAAGGCCACGTAACAAATTGCAGTAAAAGCTTTTTCCCCAGTGCTGAAATCGTTATTGTTCCCGGAAAAAATGGTGCACAAGACCAGAAAGGCGACGCTTACCGATAGATTTAGTATATAAACGATGAACTGGAGATATCAAAATAATTGTAGAAAGATAGTAAAATCATATATTAAAAAATTACCGATTAATTATAGTCTAAATTAATTAATATCAAGATGATTAATCACCTTCTTGCGCATTTCGGTCCAATCCAGCGAAAGCTTCATGGAGACGAGTGACTGATGATGTGTTGAATCCATTACTGATCAAATGAAATTAGCTGCTACAACACTTGGAAAAGTTAATATATTTAAGCAGGTAGCAGAAGATGTTGCTATAAGCATAAAATTCCCTTAGCGTATCGACTTGGGCTACCCATTATAATTTAAGTGTTTAAATCCAAGTTATATTGTACACCAATTTTAATAAATCTGCAGCCAAACATGCCCTACATTTGTATATACTACATGAAAGGATAAAGATAAGTGCAAAGGATTAGATTCCGCTCCTAATATCAATCTTAAAATTCGAGCTTGTAACAGAAAATGATGATGATCCGTATCACTAGTTTACCAATTCAATATGTGTAAAGACACTTGAGTCAGCTGCCACTCAGCATTACTGTGTCAAAATCCTTGTTTTGAGAGCCAATAGCATCCATAAAATTAGTGATTGTTCTTGTCTTACAATGCTGCCTTGGTTAACCCAGAAACCATAATAAGTATTGGAAATTCTTAGCCCTATTTGAAATGGTGAAAAGCAATGAAGATTAAAATGATATTACACCATCGATCTTTCCATTAATTATTGAATATGTGGTGCCAACTCTGTTGAAGTTTATTCACTTCACCCTGGAATAAGCAGTTTGCCTAAGATGGTTAATTATCAAGCATTCTTTAAAAAAATATATTGATATACAAAAGGACAACTCTTTCGACTTTGAAAAATTACAGGAAATAAAAGTGTGTTTGAGATTGAGATTAGGCAGTTATAGCTTAAAAGCTACAGTACTATAGTGTTTGGTAAATACTAGCAGGTAGTTTGAAAGCTATGCTGATATGATTTTTCACTTGTATGATGAAGGTCTATTATATCTTTAATAATTTTATCAAAATTATTATTTAAAATTTATATTTACTATATATTACTAACTTTTGTTTCATAGTTATAGATTTTTTCCACGACAACTATAGCTTAAAAGCTATAACATCTTAATCCCAAATGCACCCTAAGTACAATTGTGCACAAGTTCAACATACAAAAATTCCGCTTTTCCTCATTATATTATTCCAATTGATCATCTTGATCAAAATCAAATCAAATCAAATCAAATGCTAATTCAATATCCATTTTCTAATAAGATTCAAGCCGTCAGCATCGGAGGTGAATACAAGGTAGTGTAGGCCCATAAACTGCAGGGATATGAAAATAATCGCAAAAACAAGGCTGTTTGCAAAGATGAAAGACAGGTTGCCACCAGCTGTAACACTCCAAATCCAACATGTGCAGTGCACATAATGAAGGAGGCTACTAACAAATCTAGATCTTTATACACAAAAATCTCAAACTAAGATTCCTCAAATTTTTAATCAAATAAAATCCACCAATCCATATGTCTGACACGAGATAATCTCTCCTGAAGACATAAATATAACAAAAGTCTCAAACTTCTCAATTACAAATTCATAAAATAAATAGACTTAATAGAAGCATGAGTTTACCCTTCTCTTATTCAACTAGAAAAAGGAAATGAATCTCTAACTTCAATAATAAGCACACCTCTCAATAAGATACTTAATCTATAAAAAGTAATGATGAGAGGTGAGCCGTTAACTCAGTAAATAAAACTATTCCTAACACACTAGGCATATCGGTACTAAAAATATTGCAAGTATTCTTTTTATTAAAACATATATTATAACTCATAAAACGACATATTGCAATCAGATGACATAAGTTCATGATAATTTAAAATATCAGTAGCATAGTTAATTATGAAAGCAAATAGTATAGCTATATGCAGAAAACAAGATATTAGCTCATGTCACATAGTGTCAACTATACTCTTAATGACCCGGTCAGAAACAAAATCAGAATTAGAATATAATGTGCACACTCAGAACAGAAACTCAGTACTAGTCCAAAACATATATGTATCGTACTGTACAATCAGAATAAGAATCAGAGTAACTATGGACAATGAGCCAAAACATTCAAATTAGTTTTTCATATGTAATGAGTTGTATGTGACACTTTATACTGTATGTGGCACTTTGCATTGTATGTGATACTTTGCAGCACTCTGGCTCTTGAGAGGTGGCCCCCATATAATCTCAAGAGGTGTGGCCTCTGTACAATCATAAATAATTTAAATTTTACACAGACATAAAACGTTTATATTAGATTCATAAATATCCATAACAATAATTTAGGCTTGCAAGATATCTTATAAATAAAATTGTAAAAGATAATCATGTACCAAAATAAATTTCATATTTAAAAGCATTTATAATATTTTGTTGAAACCATAAAAATAACATAATTTTCAGATTTGAAAACATTGACACAAACTAATTTTGTTATGAAAAACAATTGATTTTCAAAAGAATTATAAAAACACATGTACTCATAGTAGTATTAAAATAATTATACTTATATAGTACATTAGAAATGAAGTTACTTACCTTGATAAAAACAATGATCTAAACACTCCTCTAAGACTCTAACAGCCTCAAACACCTCCAATACTTTAAACAAATGCAAATTGTAACCATTAACAACTTATTATAAGAATCTGATTTTTTAATTCATACTTGTACAAGTTTGATTCGTAGAATTTTAACTCTTAATTTAGAAATCAGAATGAGACAATATTTTGTAGAGCTATTCTAGACATAATGAGTATCTCTCATAAATTTTTCAAAAGGATCCGGTATAAAAAAAATTTTCAAAACTATTTATTTCTTGATAAATTCAAAATTGTCTCACAGTGCCTTAACTGGACAGTATAAATTCTGAGATTTTTATAAAATTATATATAAATCAGAAAATTATGAAATTAAAACTAGAAGCACTAGACACATAACCTCCGTTTAAAATTTCAAAATTTTTCAAGTTCATTTAGCTCTACAAATAATTTTGTGAATTTGGTCATTCTACTGGAATTGCAGTTTCCTAGTGCAACAGTGTCAGATTTGAAAATCCATATAAAATTGAAAACAAAAACAAATCTTACGAAATAAAATTTATTCAATAAGCCCTTCATGTCAGTTTTTAGAAAGATATGGTTTTTCATAAGAATTGTTCATAAAACATAAGGTTAATTTTGAGATATTCATGCTGCCTAGAATTGTCCAGTGTGTTTATTGCATTAAGGATTGATTGATTAACAAGACTCAACAATAAATCAAAGCCCTAAACACAACTTAAATACATCCCAAATCATGCATAATGGTCTGTAATAATCCAAAACCATACCAATAAAAACCCTAATTAAGTGATAGAAATACATGTGGAGAATAAAGGGAGTAAAAGTCACCAATCCTTAAAGTTCTCGCTTAAGCAAAGGTTTGAATCCTAGGGTATAAATAAGGAAGTATTGAGCAGTAAAGAAAATAGAAGAAAACGTTGTGGACTTAGGGTTATAGAAAAGAGAAAAGTACGAATTTATAGAGAGTTCTAAGAAACCCAATTAGGTCTTGAAAAATATATGTTTTACAAAATTACTCCATAAGCAATCTTTATTAGTGGGGGTAATAGTGTCGCTTATAAATTCCGATAAAATAAAATGCCTATAATTCAAAATTAATGGAAGTTTCGGCGTTACACCAGTAGTTGTACACTAGATTTTCAACAGCTAGATGGAAATAATTGAAAAAAGGGGATTCCTATAGATTGCCACACAATATAACCAGGTATATAATGAATCTGGAGAGGCATGCATTATTGAAAATCTATATTAGACTCAATCTCAAACGATAATTAAAATTGTTAAAAAAATTATAAAATTAGTCTCAATTAATTAATTAATGATAGCCTGCAATCCTCTACCTCGCTATCCACTTGATGTGGAAGGATGAAAAGTTTTTTCCAGTCCTCCTCCTAAAATTAATAACATAAAAAGGTAAAAAGTGAATAACATAAATAAATAATCATATGAAAAGAAATGTAATCAAATGAAGTCATGCTCAAGAGCAGACATCTGTGTTTGCAACCTAGAAATTAAGTTGAAAACGTCATTTATAGCGGAGTTTAGTGCACACCTGAGCATGACTCTAATCAAGCATACTCGTAGCACTTGTGCCATTGCGCCAAGAAAAATATGTTTAAATTACCTCTTGCCAGAAGTTCGAGCACTTGTGCCATTGTGCCACAGCAAGTAAGAGTAGGATTGGCATCATGAAGCATTCGAAAGCCACGTCACAAATTGCAATAAAAGCCTTCTTCTCAGTGCTAAAACTATTATTGGTCCGGAAAATATGGTGTATAAGACCGCCCCGGTGACTCCTACCGGCATATTAACTATATAAATGATGAAATGGAGAAATAAGAGATCTTTGCAAAAGAAAAAAAGAAAAAGAAAAATAGTTTAGGTAATATTCATGAATAATGTTATTACCCCAAATCGCAATATTCATAAATAATTTTATTACCCCAATTCGCAATGATCTCCAATCCAGTGAAAACTTCAAGGAAAGGTAACTGCTGATTTGTAGAAGCCATGACTCCTCAATGAATTATTAGCTGCAAAACTAAGAAAAATATAGTATCAAGAGTATAAATAATAAATTAATTTAGAGTCATTTTTTAGTGCGGACTTGAGCACTTTATAAAGTGTGGACGTGGCCATTTATAGATGCTAAGCCACAATTTGAAATCGCTGGTTGAATTTGGCATAAATTCTAGTTAGCCATGTACTATAAAACAGTTTGGAGCCGCTAACAAATCAAGTACTATTGCATCAAGTACCAAATAAATGAATAAATTATAAACATATATAATGTTGCGTCAATAATATTTTTCTTTGTTTTGCGCCTAATTCATTTGATCATAACTGATTGATTCTACACGTCTATCACTCTTAACTATATTAGTGTAATTCGTCTGCATCAAAGTATGCGTGTGTACATAGAATGCATGTACAAATGGGGACAGTTTGGGGTCGTGTGTAGTATCAGGTGTTCTGGTCCAAGTCTTTCATATACTTCATTCCACCCATCGTTACGAAACCAAATGGGTTGCATTGGGCTCAAGCCACGATTGGGCTCATAAGTAGCACCAGCAGCAAAAACTAATTAGTTTCGGGAGAAACGAAGAGAGAGAGGAGAGGAAGTGGAACTCTGAATGACCAATTCACCTAAATGAACAGACAAATTATGTAACTTATTAAATATAGAATAGACCTCCTAATTGAATATATATATATATATATGTAACTTATTAAATATAGAATAGACCTCCTAATTGAATATATATATATATATAGTGACAGCCTTTACTTTAATATACTTTGCGCAAGGAAATTGGAAGAGATTCACTAATTTATACTGGGAGTTTTGGATGCTGTACGTCTGTGTTGTTTACTCCTCATTTGTTACAAGCTTGTGGTGGACTGCTTGTATGGATTACTTTATATTAATATATTGAAGACGGTACTTTAGATGAAGCTGTAATCAAAAGATAGAAATTGATTGTGGATCAAATATCCTGGGGGAGAACAAGAAAGAGTTGAGAGAAGTGGCAACTAATAAGAATATGGATTATCCATTAGGGGAATTTTGGCAATAAAGCCAGGACAGGCTGCCCGCGCCCATAGCTTGACCTTGCCTCATCCCCTGTTTTTGATTTTTTGAATTGTTATCCTCAAATTTCCTGGATCCCTAAAATTTTAACAGAAGCCTTATCCCCCCACGACGGGCTTATTGCAGTTGAGCAATTCCCATAAGAAGAGGGAACCAGTACAATTCCTAACCCTTTATGTACTTTGCACGCGTCTTAACAGTTTTAGAATATGGGCACTATGGAAATCTCTTTTATTGAAGTACTGGTCACTGTAGTTCAGCTTATATATACTTTCAGTTAAAAGTTATTAATTCTATGGTAAGGATCAGAATACTTCCTATTTATTGACACAATTAACATTACTGTGTAGTCTTTGATGGTGAAATCAAATTGGATAACGCTGCTGTCCTGCATTACACATACACCAAATTTTCTCATCCGACGCCAAGGCGTGATCGGCGTGGCAGCAAAGCCTACAAAGGAAGATGTTAAAAGATGCTTTATACTGGAATTTGACCTAGCCGTGAGTGTTTTTTCCTTTGCACTCTTTGTTCTTTACAATGCAGCATCTATGTTCTTCATTCTGATTCAGCATCGTTGCTCCTATTATTTTAATTTCATGCGTCTTTTTTAATTTTTTCACCACTAAATGTATATATGTTTTCTACTTTGTTAAATTAGTTTCAAAGTTTTTGATGTGTAGAATTTGTTCAAGATAAATGGCAACTACAGACAATTCCTCCTAAGAGCAAAGTTTGTATGCACAAAAATAGTCAAAATAAATTACTCACAAAACAATCTTTAGACTTTTTCAAGGATAACTGATAAGAAGTTTTAATTAATATACGTAACCTTTCCTATGGCACATTTTGCTGCTGGAAGATATTCACAATCTTTGACTGTTCTTTAAAAAATATTTTTTTTTTAGGCTAACGGTGAAGCAGTTTTAACATTAGCTCTTTCTTATTATGTTCTGTGCAGGCATTTATAATTGCCTCAACTGCAACAGAGGATGAGATGCTGAGCTGGTAAAATAATGTTAAAGCTTATATAGTATCCTGTTGAGGAATTAATACAACTTTCCATTTTAGAAGTTTCAATTTTTTTTTTGGAACCTCTTGAGCGTTTATGGGTTTCAATAGTTATAAGCATGTGGACATCTCGGAATATAAACAGCTTTATTCATTGCGTTTTCCCCAGGATTTGTTTCTCATATCATAATATTGGTACCAGTTGATACAAATTTATTGCTTTCTCACCCGCAAGGCTACCATTGATACAGGTACCGTGAACATGTGTGGGCTGACAAAATACTGAAAAAGAAACACACCATAAAGAGCATCGTGACTAGCATTTATGCTCCCATAGTGAGTCCTTTTGAGTTGTGCAGTTGAGGGATTTTGTGTTGCATGTATGCACCCAGTGTCTTAAGGCTCCCTTCATAGATCATTACTCACGGCGTACCGGAATCTTGGATTTACACGTTTGTAATAGCATTAGCGAATACAACACTCTCAAAGGACAAGTTTCTATCATCAGTTGAAAGTAGCAACACCACTGAAGAATCTAAAGCCGGAGTAATTTGTTCAAGAAAGATTGGTGATGTCAGTCAATGTCAGGCAACTGCAAGGAAGGTCTTGGAATTTATTGGTGATGCAAATTGCATATTAGCAATCCACCAGAATCTCCTCCTGGCCCAGATGATCTTCACATTGACACATGATCACATTACATTCGCAGTGGTGATTGTATGCTGCTGCTTCCTTTCTGAATTGGGATCTAAAATTTTGTTACCATGCGAAACAGAAAACTCTAGGGGCGTCAGATATAGGTTTACCTATGGTTACGGGGTATGGAGCTCTTCCCAATCATTACCCAAGCGCTCTTGTACATTTCTGATTTAGATTTTAGGTTCTATAGAGTGAAAGACTTAGAGCGGTATTATGATTGCCCTGGCTCCGTCCACAGCTTGCCAAGCCCCAGCGCCGATCTTTCTGTTCAATCTTGAACCATTAGCTGTCAGCTTCTTTAAATTGGTGAAAACAAAATACAGAGCTTGTGGCCATAATCTTCTAGTAAACCGTGTTCTCCAAATAGCTCCCAATTGTGCCATGGTTATTGTGCCCACAAACATCATACTCTGTCACAGGACTACCATCAGTAACTGGGTTTTTTGTAATCTTGTCAAAGGGGACGTTGCATACCAGCTCTTTTTCCATTGGATGCAATCTGTAATCAACCTTAGGCATTGTAATGAACTTTTCCCGGAAAGGAAGATGATCCGAGGGATCAGAAAATAGATTGAAGAATGAAGAACTAGAGAGAGCAATAACGCTGAATTTGGAATATCAATTACTTGCAGATCAAGCTAGGTTTTTGTGATTGAGTGAGATTTAGGAGTTATATATACAGCTGTTTGGACTAAATTTCTGTCTATTTGCTTGCATAAGAAGTTTACTACTGGAGAAAGACGCCGAATTGCCTGGTCTCAAATATTAGGCGCCAGAGACTAGCAGTTAAATGTCGGCTGCATAGGGCGCCAATGCATAGGTATTATCGCGGACGTTGTTGAAGCAAATTTTGAAGTTTACAGACTTTGTATAAACTTTAGAATTTCTCCCAATCTAGGACTACGCCTCTTTATCTTTCTTTTAAGCAGAGTTCCAAATTATGCTTCAAATAATCAAAATAGGTCTAGGCAAACTTCTTATTATAATATTAGTAAAATTGTATTGTATTTGAAAAAAAAATTTAAAAATTGGAGTATTAATGCATGGTAAAAAACAGTAATTAAAAATTCATTAGTTATACGATGTTCTCCAATTGAGTTTTGATTGAGAATAATTGCACACTTTAGACTTCTCATTTTGCTCCGTCCAAGAGAGGTAGTCCAATGGACAAATAAATAATTTTATAAACCTAATTACTAATTATTCAATGATAAATGTCACTTTTTTTCTTGAAAAAACCATCAAAGAGGCACTACAAGAAAGAGGGACTTTCACGATGGCTACTTACCATCGTGAAAGATCTTTTACGTCGGCAATGCAACAGCAAATGGTTGACGCAAGTAATCGCATCGTTTTCTATTTGCAATTGGAAAATTGCTGTCTTATGACATTTTTTGTGATAGGAAACTAGCCGTCGCAAATTAACATGACCGTCGCAAATAAGTGCTCAGCTACTATTATCCACCTATTTTTTTCGCAAATCATGTTCTATTTTTTTTTCATTTTTTACCCAAAGTACATATTAAGAATGTCATTCACATTCTGATCAGAATAACATTCATATAATTTCAAAATATGAGATATATCATTGATAATTTTTAATTCAATGTACAATGTGAATGAAAAGTAACAATTACAAGCCTAAAATAACAAGTTCTAAAATCAATATAATAAACCAATTATCCAACAACATCATCCATTAAAATCTACAAATCAATTATAAAAACTGCCGCGTAAGCAACCATGCTAGTTGTTACTCTCAAAATCAGGATTTGCATTTTGATTATTATGGTGAGAGCTTGATGCATCTGGAATCCGCAAACGAGAAGCAAATGACATCAACAATGAATATTAATGAATTGTCTCTACACTATAAGCTGCTTAATTCTAAAGATAAGTGCTTGATATTAAATGAAAAATATTTACTCATTTAACAAGTCATTCTTAAGAACTTATTTATAGTTAAAGAATTTAAGTCACCAAAATCAATCACTACCAACAAATGCAGATTTTACAGGAAGCAAATTAGTCCACTTCTCTTCACAATTATTACTTCTCAAAAAGTACTTAATCCACCACTTCATTCTCTCTACTTCTTTCTCACTTTTTAGTCTTTTTACCAACCCAATAATCTTACTTGAAATTCTATTTCACACTGACAAAATTTCAAGTCAAGAATTATTTCAACTCATATTAAAATTACTGAATAGAATGCAACCTCAATCCCATGCCAATGAAGTCTTAATCTTTGAAGCAAAACCCAAAAAATGAACTTATTAATAAGTGAGCTTAAAAAATAGCTAGAAATAGACTACTATATTAAAAATCATACCTGCTCATTTATGGATTATTGAATCTCGGCAGCAAAATCATCAAAATGGCTTCTCATAAATGAATGTATCTTAACATATTTAGTCTGCAGATCACTATATTTGCATTGAAGGTTAGCATAAATTGGATTTAAGATGATTTACCTCTTGTTGCAGTATTTCATTAGCTTCATTTGACTTTATGCGTATCACATATGATGGTGTTGGACCATGCCCATAGGGTCGAGCATATCCATGATCATCAGGTCCCATCACTTGAGTAAAAACTCGATCTCTCACAGCTTCAGTTTGTTGTTCCTCTAGTAAGTGAGATATATGTTCATGAAATTGACTCTACAAACATTTAAACTTGATTAGAATATAAAATGTTTGTTTGTTATCTCAATATGAATAATATGAAAATACTTGATATTTTTTTCTTCCTTACAATTATTTCCTCACTCTCTAGATCACCTATACTACCGTTACGTTTTGATCGAGTTTCAATAAAAACACTTATTCAATCTGTCTTTTTCCCTTGTTTCTTCATTTGAAAAAAGATAATGCATTCAAAGTATTAGAAGAATGAAAAATCAAAATCAAGCACACTTCCAATGTAATGAAAATCATGACAATTTACAACATATGATATCAAACTAAAATTGTAAAAACACAATAAAGCATAAGCAAAAAATCCATGTCTACATATTTGTTGGAAAACATAATACTAACCTGGTCTTTTTTAACGGCAAATGAAGTTTGACCAGTTCTAGGAAGTGAATACACTTGTGAACGATTCAATTTATTTTTTTCTGCAGCAGCCTATAACTCAAAGAATTTTCAGTTTTATCTTTTGTTTTGGTGGATACTAAGAATGAAACTAAGGGAATAGTTAACAATTATGGAAATTGATCACATACTTTAGATTCCTCAGTGCCCCAATAAGTTCCCAATGTCTTCCACTGCTCTTCATCAAGCCTAGGAGGAATGGATGCAAGGCGTTCTACATCTGTCTTGCCATTATAAATGCTAACTTTTCACTCGACATTTCCAATCCTTCCAAAGTTTTCCTGCATTCTTTAGGCAATAAGGTTTGTAGGCATCTGGAGCATCTGTATTTTCCTATAGATATCAATTAAAAAAAAACTATATCATAACTCTATGAAAAAGAGCAAATAATTGAGAGCAACAACAAAGCTGGAAAATATACTATCAGATGGAAAATATATTATTAGCTTGATCTATATTTGACCAAGATTCTAAAGCATATTGCCTTTAGGATATAGGATTATAAATCACATATCTTGGAAGAAAATATTAATACCTTCACTTTTTTCCAAATAAATTCTAAGACATTATCGGGCATGTGAGTCCACTCAGCATAGTCCATTTTTCACTATAATCCCAATGTGAGACTTAAACTTAGATGAATTCGAACCGATCACTTGCCATTCAGAATTGAACTGTAAATGCATAATTTCTCTTGTGCCTCACTCCCTAACATCAAGAGCAGGTCCACGAGCTTGCCTTAGTTGTGTAGACTCACTTAAAAATATAATGAAAGGTGTAAAAGACAAGACAATAAACATAAATTCAAAATATCTCTAGCTTATTAAATATATAGATAAGGACATCAATGAAACAGCATTAATCCAACATTATGCTAACTAGAATCTAAAGAATATAGCTTTTTAAACCTATTTGTAATGTTGCTTTTCAAATACCAACAAAATAAAAAAAATTAAATCTATAATAGTAACTTTTTAAACATATTTGTTGCAATTGAGTTAACCAACGGAATTGATAGACTTATACTACAATTCAGTACCTTCTCCATCTCCATGTGCATGGGAACTTGAAGATGAGGCTTGTCACTATCTTGGTGTTGCTTGCTGCTGAAGTATATTATCCATGGATATACCTTTTGGTTGTTTTGGTGCCATAACTTACTGCAATCAAATCCTACTATAAAACTTAATGATATGAATGTAAAAACATTATTCTTTATATAAATGTAAAAAAATGTAAGGTGAGATTCCATTAATAAGAAAGGAAAATAATAACACGTAGACAGGGGGGACATAATAAGCCTTACCCTTCAAATACAAAATATTACAAAAGAAATTTGATTTTAAAAAAAATTCATTCAGTGATCTCACTTGTCAACAATATCATCATTAGAACTATCAACATCAACAACATTTTTGTCTACAATAAGTGCATCAACTCTAGCCTTAATCCAACCAACTTCCTCATCACACATATGTATATTATCATCTAATTGTTGTTGAGCATATAGTTCAACTTGAGAAAGCATTGGACTACAAGAAGAATCTTTTGAGTACATATCATATACATCTCTAACTGTCATTTTGAAAACAACACGACAATTCATGTCTAAAGGATGTTGCACATAACAAACTTGTTTAGCTAAAATAAAAGGTTCATCACCTAATTGATTATTTTTATATAATAAATGATTAAAATTTACTAAAGTGAATTTGAACTCATCTTGCTGTTTACCTACTTGATTATCAATCCAATCACCTTTGAAAAGGATATATTTCATATAATTGGTATAACAGATTTGAAGTATATCCGTCAACACCCCATGAAATGTTACATTGCCTGATCGAGGATTCTTGTCCTTGCTCTTGCATAGCTTACAGTGTCGACCTTCAAACAATGTTAGAGTTTTGAGTAACTTTACTTTTGTCATTACATTTTGTGCGAAAATCGAAAGCCATTAACTACGCATCCTTTGAATCTTCGTGCAAATTCAAGTCAGTCCATTTAGATAGAATTTTTATTTGTTCATGCAATTCTATTTTTGTTTTTCGTTGCAAATTTTTAAACAATATTTAACAAAAAATTATAAACCAGAAAGTTATGCAATATGATTTATAAATCATAAAGTTATGATACTTACATGATTCATAAACCATATGTTAAATGTTTCATTGTGAACTTTTTGAATATGATGAATTGTACTACGAGGCATTTCTTTCACTAGTTTAACAAAGTGTTGCCTATGAGAATTTGGGAAAAGAAATCAGGAAGTCATTCAAGTGAAAGAAAAAACTTAAGATAAGATATTTGTTATGACTTACTCTCGAAATTGAGCGATAGCTTCAGTGTTGACTAGCACATACCTATGTGCTTGAACCCATGAACATCATCAAGATGAACTCGAACTCCTTTTCCGAAAGGACGACCAAACTTGTTGCCACCATCATCATTATGAATTGGTTGATTACTTTTGGTTTCCACTTCATTAGGGTATCTTGCACAAAAGTTCATGCACTCAGCCATTAAGTATCCATTGGCTATTAAAGCCTTAGGATGTGCTCGATTTATACATATTTTTCAAATCTAGCGCTTTCTTATAACCAAAAGAAATTAGCTAGTGTTGGAATATATCAAATAAAAAAATATAAATAATAACATGGATAGTGTACTTTCAATAAAAATACATCTATCGAAAAACGTACAGTCCGAAGTTAATGCCTCTTCAACAAGATGAATTGGTAAATGCTCCATTATATCAAAAATGATAAAGGAAAGATTTTCTCAAGATGGCAAAGTGCAACTGAGATTCTTTTTTGTATATGAAGCAAAACACTATGGTTGTTAACTTTGAAACCTGTTAAAAAAATTACTTAATTCAATTAGTACCTCAACAACCTTTTTAGGTAATGCTTTCATGGGCAAAATAAGTAAGCAAGAATCACAACAATATATGACTATCATGACTTTTAAGACCCCAAATACTATGCTCTTTTATGTGTATCCGTCAAAAAATATTTGATGCATACCCATCTGGGACTTTTACCTTCTTTAACACTTTTAAAAACACATCTTTCTCTTTATAGCTCATTGAAAAACATGTGAAAGTAACCTTAATTTGCTTCCACCTTCTAGTTTATGATGTAATGGCTTACGAATGTTCATTTCTTCTAAATCACGTCGAGGCTTTCAAGTTATCTTTAGACTTTTTAGTATCACCTAATAAAGTCACAAAGTATATTATCACAAACGTTTTCCTTAATATGCATGACATCAAGATTATGATGAATTAAGTTGAATTCCCCGATATATGGTAATTCTAAGAAAATGCTTTTCTTCTTCCAAGTAATCTCACCTTCACTTTCTGCTCACTTTTGTCTTTTCTCTTCCTCTTTTTCACTTTTCTCTATTTTCTCTTTATAAGGTCTTTAACCTTATATTTAGGCAAGTACATCATCCAATTGTCTTCTCATTTCAGTCTGGGTAATCAAGTAGGTCTTTCCCCGTTCTACTGTCTGATTATCAAATGACACTTTATCTTTTGAAATCGATGATTTGAAGGTAAAAATCTATGATGCCTATATGTCAAATATTTTCTACTATGTGTCAACTAGTAAAGATCTAGTGTTTAAATAGAAAATATTGTCTTTATAATAATGATTTTGATGATAACGAAAATAATATATTTCATGATTAAAGTGTTGGGGCTATTAAAAGATTTTCTAAAAGCAATACACTTGTTTTAAATTCAAAAATGATGAGCTGGAAATTAAGATTAGATTTCTTGGAAAAGCGGTGAAGCGATAATTTCTGATGATGAACATTCGCATGTTAAAAATATGATGAACCGTTTATTTAAGCAACAACGATACATTAGGTAAGTAAAATGTTTTAGCGGCAAATTCAGCCCGGCGGTTATAAATTTGTGTCGGCTTACGGAAATTAACGGTGAACCGTTAATTAAAAGCAGTGACTTAAGACAATTCGATGAAGTAAAAATGTTTTAGCCTTGAGCGGTTTATTTAAAGGCTATTTAACGATCTTCCGGTGGTGAAATTCTCTACTCTTGAACCGTTTATCAAAAAAGGGGCGATTGTTTTGCGAGTTGCTGGAAAGAAAGCGGTGATCGATAAAGTTAACAGCTGACCGTTTATTGAAGTCAAAGGATAGCGGCTAGTTGGAAATTCAAAAGCGGCTAACCGATAGAATGACAAGCGGCTGATCCGATTATTCTCGGAAAGTCAATAGTAGTTTTGACTCCAACTATAAAAACTCAATCAAATTCAAACAAGAGTGATCCAACATTTGATTTTGAGCTTACTCTTGAAAACAATCTTCTTTGAGCTTCAATTGTGTTTCATTTCATTCCGCCACTGTTAAAATTTCAATTGTAATCATTTTAGTGTGTGAGAGATTATTGTTATTAAATCTCATCATTGAGTGATTGTAAGTGTGGGGATACACTTGGGTTAAGAGATTGGTAATAATCTCTTTATTGTAAAGGTTAGGTGACACCTTGAAGTCAAGTGTAAGTGTTTGAGCCTTAGGCTGCATAGTGGAATCCTCAAGCCCGGTGTGCTTGGAGGCGTGGAGCGTAAACGCGTTGGCGAACCAGCGTAAAAATTCTAGTGTTTGATTTCTCTTCCCTTATCCTTTTTAATTTGACGTTGTTGAATTTATTACTTTTGTTTTTGATTAAGACATTAGTTTTAATATTGTGCATTTATTAAACTGAGTTTTAAGCAGATTTCACTACCTCTTGGGTAGCATAAATAAGAATTTGAATTGGTATCGGAGCAAGGTTCTCTTTGTTAGGACTTAATCGTCTAGAGTAAACGATCCATAGCAACCACGATATGATTCTAGCTATAGGGAAGGACAATCACTAGTACCATTCTTTGATGGTAATGATTATCTTATTGAAAAACTAGGATGAGAATTTACTTGCGAAGCTTTAGATTACGAAATATGGGAAGTTGTATGTGATGGACCATTCATGCCGATAACTAAAAATGAAGAAGGAAGATATTCCTAAACCTTCGTGAATGGAATGATTTCGAAAGAAAAAGCTTATTTCGATTAAAAATGAATGCCTTATTTTTATCTGCTTACTAGATAAGAAAGAATTTGTAGAGTCTCGAGTTGTTCTAATGTTTATGAAATTTGGAAGAAACTTGAAGTTGTTTATGAAGGAACAAACGGAGTCAAAGAATGCAAAAATAAGTAGATACACTAGGCAATATGAATTGTTTCAAATGGAGCAAAATGAAAGTGTACACTACATGTATACTAGATTCTGAGACATTATAAACACTCTGAGGCACTTGGTAAAACCTTTTCAAATAAGCGAGGTAAAGAAAATCATTAGGTCATTACCAAAAGAATGGAGACTAAGAGAACTGCTATTGAGGAAGCCAAAGATTTAAACATTTTGTCTATTGATGATCAATTGGTTCAACATCTCTTATGAAGAAAGATTTGGCGAAAAGGAGATGAAGATAAGAAAAAAGAAAAAGCATTGCTTTAGAAAGCATCAAAAAATCTGAAAGTGATGAGGAAGCGAACTTGAAGATGAAGAAATGGCCATGATAGCTAAAAAATTCAGGAAGTTCTTCAAGAAAACCGGTGATCGAAGAAAGTTCAGAAACTTAAGAATCAAGGAGAAGAAGGAATCATATCTATGAATGCTGAGAAGCGGTCATATAAAATCGGAATGTCCATTACCGACAAATTCAAGAAAGAAAGCTATGTTGGCAACATGGGATGATAAAAAAGCGATGAAGAGTCAAGTGAGGATGAACAATCACGAAATATCAAACTTGGCAACATGGCAATAGGAGAGGGATGAGCTTGATGGGTAAGTGATCTTCCATCCTATAATGAATTATATGATGCTTTTAATGAGTTAATAGTGATATGATGAAAATTGGAAAAAGAAAAATGCATGTCTTAAAAAGAATATATTAGAACTTTCAAATGAAAGGATCTTCTTATGCAAAAATGTAATGATGTGTTAAATGATAAGATTAAAGAGTTAGAATTAGATAATGAAAGATTATAGCATGATAAATTAACTTACTAAAAGGTAAACAAAGTTCTTCATATGAACATGAAAAATTACATGTTGATAACTTAATCAAAGAAAATGAAGAACTTAAAAAGAAGAGCGATGAAGCTAAATGAGTTGTTTAAATTCCTGAAATGGCAAAAGAACTTAGAAAAATTACTTGGTGCCCAAAAATGTGTTTGATAAAGGAAGGATTGGTTTATAAACCTAATTTGAAGCAAAAATACTACAAAGCTACTTTGTTAAATTTCACTAAGCTTAATAATCGTAAAATTGTTTGTCATTATTCTGATAGAGATGGTCGTGAAAAAATAGATGTCTGTTAAAATGCTTATTATGGAGTTAAATTTATTTGGGTTCCAAAAGGAACCATTACTAACACTGAGGACCAAAAAGTTTGAGTCATAAAACTTAAGATATTCTCTGCGGAATCAAAGAAGAAGGAAAGAAAATAAGTGGTATTTGGACGGCGGATGCTGAGACATATGACCGTTTTGACTATTCATGGTTCTCCTTTACCAAGAAATCGAAAATGGAGGATGTATCTTTTGGAGATAATTGAAAGGAAAAATAATTGGTATTGGCAATGTCGGTAAATTTCCCTCAAGCTACTAATTGAGAATGTATGTTTAGTTGAAAATCTAAAAACATAA
This sequence comes from Luvunga scandens, assembly GCA_030449905.1. NCBI lineage: Eukaryota > Viridiplantae > Streptophyta > Magnoliopsida > Sapindales > Rutaceae > Luvunga > Luvunga scandens. The sequence continues at coordinate 4,981 of JASUUG010001041.1, read as the reverse complement.
CTTGCTTAGTATAAGTCAATTGTGTGACAAAGAAAGGTTATAAAGTTATTTTTGATAAAACAAATTAGGTTGTGAAAATGCAAGTAATGGTAAAATTGTTTTTGTTGGAAAGAGGTGTGTTAATGTTTTGCATACCATTGATATAGATTGTGCATCTACTCTTGATAAATGTTTTAAAATGCGTAATGATAGTTGGTTATGGCGTAGAAAAGCTGGGACATGCAAGCGTGGATCTAATTTGAAAGATTTCCAAAAATGATTTAGTTAAAGGTCTTCCGAAAATTGGTTTGAAAAAGATAAATTTGTGAAGCATGTTTTGGAAAAGCAAATGAAAACTAACAAAAAAACAAAAATCATATTTTTACTTGAAAACCTTCGTTACCTCTGAAACTTAACTGCTTGGATTTATTTGGACCTTAAGGCATCTTAGTTAAATGGAAAATATTATGCATTTGTAATTGTGGATGATTATTCAAGGTATACATGGGTATTATTCTTATCCCATAAGGATGATGCATTTGATGCATTTAAAGTCTTTTGTAAAAGGTTGAAAATGAAAAAGGCTATTTAAATTCTGCATTAGAAGTGATCATGGTGGAGAATTTGAAAATCATGCATTTTGAAAGTTTTGTAATGATTTCGGTATTATACATCAATTTTCATCACACAGGACTCCTCAAGCAAAATGGAGTTGTTGAGAAGAAAGAATAGATCATTCGAAAATGGCTAGGACCATGTTAAATGAGAATGCATTACGAAATATTTTTTGGGCGAAGCGTAAATCTGGCATCTATGTTTTAAATAGTGTTTTAATTAGACCCATAGCAATAAAACTTCTATGAAGGCTTTGGAAAGATAGAAAACCTAACATTGGTTTATTTGAATTTTGGATGCAAATGTTTACATGTCAATACAAAAGACAATCTTGCAAATTTGATCCAAAATCGGATGTTGGCATTTTCTTGGATATTCAACTTCAGCAAAGCTTATAGAGTTTACAATAAAGAACGCTGGTTGTTGAAGAATCCATGTATGTTGGCGTTTGATGAATCTAACCCATCCTCGATGGAGAAAGTTTTTAATGATGCAGATGAAGAAGTACCACAAGGAGAAACTTGAATGCTAAACAAGATTCTTCATCTAGCGAGAATCAGAAAGACATGAAGAAGAGCAAAACAATGTGGAGCAAAATGAAGGTAACTCTCAAACACTCCCCCAAGGAGTGGAGGTATGTATCTTCTCACCCTAAAGACTTGATTTTAGGAGGGCCTTCACGAGGTATAACTACTTTTAGATCATCACTTAGAAACACATGTGCACATACCGCATTTATATCTCAAATGAACCAAAATCCTTTGCGGATGCGGAAAGCGATGAATCTTGGATTATGGCAATGCAAGAGGAGTTAAATCAATTTGAGAGAAACAATGTATGGGAATTAGTTCCTAAACTTGGAACATCAATCCATTATAGGCACTAAATGGGTATTTAGGAATAAAATGGATGAATCGGGTGTGGTTGTAAGATAAGCTAGGTTAGTGGCTCCAAGGTTGTCGAAGAAGGAATCGATTTTGATGAAACTTTTGCAAGTGTGAATTAGAATCTATTAGAATGCTTTAGCATTTCGTGTTATAAGAATTTTATTTTGTATCGAATGGATGTCAAAAGTGCATTTTAAATGGTTACGTTATGGAAGAATTGTATGTGAAACAACCCCCTGAGTTTGAAAATTTAAAAATTTCAAATCATGTTTTACAAGTTGTCAAAAGCATTGTATGGATTAAAAGCAACGCACTGGAAGGCTTGGTATGATGGCAAGTAAATTCCTTTTGGAAAATGGCTTTTCAATAAGCGGATCTTATATTTTTATCAAGCAAAGAATCAAGATATACTTATTGTTCAAATCTATGTTGATGATATCATTTTTAGTTCTTAATGAGTTTCTTTGTAAGGATTTTTCATCTTGTATGAGCGAAAGAATTCGAGATGAGTATGATGGGAGAATTGAAGTACTTCCTCGGACCTAATAAGACAAAAGCGAAGGAATCTTCATCGATCAAGCCAATATTTGAAAGATTTACTAAGCGATTCGGACTTGAAGATGGCAAGATTAAAAGTACTTTCGATAATGACAACAATTAAGTCGTTGACAAAGATGAAAAAAGGTAAAGATGTTGATGTCAAAGCGTATCGGTATGATGGGATCGCTACTTTATTTAGCGCGATGGAGCCGATATTGTATTCGGTGTATGTTTGTGTGCAAGATTTCGTAATCAAGTCTCAGAATCTCCAACTGCTTGTCGAAAAAATTTTCGATGTTTGAAAGACCATAGATCTTGGCGCTGAGTATCACAGGGAACTTATTTAGACTTGATTTGTTATTCGGATTGCGGATTTCTTTGAGTATAAGATTGATAGGAATGTCTTAGTGGAACTTGTTTAACTACTGGAGTCCTTCTCTTGTCGTGGTTTAATCAGAAACAACTGGTTGCTCTTTCGACCACAACGAAATTTGAGTATATTCGACCGATGGAGTTGTTGTGCGCCAATCACTTTGGATCAAACTCAGCTCGCCAGAGACTTTGGTATTAATCACCCGATCCTATCACTGTCGCTATGTGACCGCGAAGTGATCTGTCGCCTTTCAAAGAATCCCGATTCAACGTGCAGGACCGGCGTATAGAGATAGGGCAGCGTTCTTGAGATCATGTCTCGAAAGGGAGATGTTCATTGTTTTATCTGCGGAAAAACAACTGGCGATATCTTTACTAAACCTCTTGCGAATCATTTTTCAAAAGATTAGGCATGAACTGGAATGATAAATGTAATAATGATTCTTTGCGCTTTATAGTATGATGATTGTTTTTGGATGTGTTTAAATTGTGTATTCAAATGCATTATATTGGCACTACAAGACATTTTTGATCAATTAAATGATTTAGAAATGTATTGAATGTTGGCGTAGAATAAAACTTATGTGCGAAATCAAAGTCAAGAAAAACTGATTAAGTTTATTATTCAAACGGCCCACCGCTTAAATTAAAACACTAATTTTTTTTTTTTTTTTTTGGATATTAGCGGCTAACCGCTTATTACTAAATTAACCGATTATGTTTTCTATTCCTTCGGACGCTTATCGGTAAACCGATATTTAACGGCTGCGTTTAGGGATATAAACTCTCCTGTCTTCTTCTTCGTTTCCGCTACTCCTCACCGTTTTATCTACCAAGAAACCCCAGCTCTCTCTCTCTCTAAAATTTCTGGTTTCTCTTCTTATTTCTTGCACAAAACACGATCATAGAAAACATTATCATTATTAGACGTTTTAACCATTCAAATCATAAAATTTCTGCCTAAATCTCGAAATCCCAAATCGAAACCCTGTCAAGAACCAAAGTAAATTTCTCGATTTTGACTCATTTTGCTGACAATTTCTACCAAATCAGCCTTAAACCTTTCACTTTTCATTCACTTTATCGTCCATTTGCCATTTTCATCTTTTTGACAAAATCCCACATTCTCAAAGCTCCATTAATGGCCGAATCCTCTAGAACCGGCGGGAAGAGGAAAGTCAGTCCCCCAAAGAGCAACCCCATACCTCCAAAAGAGACAACCGAGTTCCAAAGAATCCATTTTCCAACACTCCACTGGTAAAACGATTTGAAACCCGATTCATGGGTCGTAAGGTAATCGACTCTTACTTTGTGGATTTAGATGATTTTGAGGAGTTGGTTGTTTGTGGAAAAAGTGTTAAGCGGATGTTGTTGCCATGGGAGTCGGCATTGGACTTAGACGAGAGGATTTATCCTAACCTAGTTCGTGTTTTTATTCGAACATGGAATTGTCGTGAGAAAGAGTAGATCGAATAGTTACCGGTGTTGGGGTGTTCCTATTGATTTTGATGTTTTTGATTTAAACACCATTTTAGGACTGCCACTTCTGGACATAATATATACACTTCGAGGAAGGAATTATCCTTCACGATTTTAACCATATTCGAGGGGTTAGGAACATTTGTAGACGTCGGGATCTCACTAATGAGATATGCACCCTTCCATTTAGAGCCCAACTTTTACCGCTGCAAGTTCGGATTCTACACACCATTTGCGGCATATTATTACCCCTAGGAAGGGACACTCGGATGAGGTTACTAGGTTGGATGTCGGGATTCTTGATAGTCTTCTTAGTGGACGCCGTATTAACCTTGGGTATATTATTTTGCGCCATATTTGAATACCCCCTATTACCACATAGGCTACTTACGTGCGGTAACATTATCTCTAAGCTTTTGCGACACTTTCGCGTACCTCTTCGAGACTCCGTGTATGTTGAGACCAAGATTGGAAAAGGCTATTTCAGCGATTGGTTTTTCTCGAAGGAGTCGGATTGGATAAAAACGCCTAATGCGAAAAAAACCAAGACACCCTCGTAGCTCCCGGAAGATGCCCGGTTCCTCAACGACATCTTTACTTCTGATCAGCTGCCTGACTTTCGACTCGGTGCTCGCCCTCCGCCCCCTCGTCGCGGATCTGCCTCACAGCCTCCGGCAGAATCGGTTCTCGAGGCACATGAGACGAGATCGCTCGACCATCTACTTCACCGCTCCATCTTCACTCTACTCGATCATCTTCTTCAAAGAACTCGTTAGCGATATTCGCACACTTTCGGCTATGTTAGCCAGCGGCCTTCAAGATCGGTTTGCATCCTTCAAGAAAAGGCGGCAGACATCTGGATGGACAGCAACGCATTTTTTACTGCTCTCGCCATTCCTCCTTCCTCCTCTACTACTCCTCCTCCTCCCCTCCGCAATAGCTTTTTAGTGTTTCGAACATATTTCGCACAAACATTCCATGTGTTTATGCATTATTTATGTATGCTATCGGATCTTTTATTATATATGGATGCTTGTTTTCTCATTTTGATCTTAATCTTATTGCTTGTTCAAATGGTTGTATCCTATTTTTGATTTGTTTGGTGTATA